>JAGXCT010034755.1:0-46181 GCA_022495035.1 Philopotamus ludificatus
CGATCCTCAGAAATGAGGGAAAGTGGATTAATATCTTATATATAAAAAAAATATATAATAATATGTAATCGCTTCACGACTCAAAAAAAAAAAAGAAAATATAATAATTTTATTTAAAATTTTCGCTTTTAAATTAAATTTTTATTAATTTGATGTTTGAAAGTATTAAATTATTTGTGACAAATCTTGATATCTTTAAATAGTTAAGTGACGCCACTGGCTTGACAACCATTTGGATTTTTTTTCTATATACCGCATAGAAAAAATCGTAAAAAAATCGCACAAAAACAGGTCTAACTGAATTTATATATATTTAATATATATATATATATAATGAGAATTTTCCTAGAGAAATAGATATTAATATTAATATACTAGAGATTACTTACGACGTATCGGATTTGAGAGGAGCTTGCGGCCAGACAGTGCCATGATCTTCTGAAAGGGTATTACGAAACAGTACAGAATTGCTGAAGATACAAAGCGCAGACGGGATTCGATGTCTCGTCTCGTACATTATTTGCCGGTGCACGGAGAAAGACTTTCACTCTCGGTCGACTGATACGTCTGGGGGTAACTCTGTAGGATTCATTGGGAGTGAATGAAACTTCTGCAGACAAACTATTTGATAGTAAATTGCATTCAACGGATACCATAAAACGAAGCACACTTTAAATTCACGTCTCCGAATTGAATCGAAAGGATTTCGGCAAAGCTTCCATTTCGTTGCAGATTTGCGAACCAGGTGTAGAATTAAAATTATAAATCGTAAAAAATTCAGATATTAGAATGGAAACGGCATTGTTTGGCAAATACATGATTATTTATGGTTTTACGGTGAATACTTCAGTAACGGCCTTTGGTTTTCCGAAATTGGATGCATAAATCAGCCGGAGGAACTATTAGCCGGAATTGTTTTTGTCGTATATTTAAAATGTTTTTCTGTTTGTTCGATTCGATTATAATATCCATTCATAGAGATGGAATTTTTCTCGATTTTCCTCTCAATACATATACTTTTTATTGCCCAAAAAAAATGTATCCCGAGCCGATAGGTCTAGGATCAATTTACCAAAGACATGTTTCAATCACCTAACAAATTACCCGATCCGTCTATAAATAAAAAAAAAAACATTTCATCCCCAGTTTGTACCCGACGTCATTATAGCTAGCCATTATAAATTTGTATGACTTCAGCTGAGACAATATAATCACGTCCTTCATTATCATTAGCATAAACTTGATATAAACGTATTATGCGAAGATTAGAAATCTCGGCAATGCAAAGCTTCTCGACTGTAATTAACATAATTAAAGATTCCGGATAATTAAATTCAATTATATGACCCTAGGCGTGTTTATACCACGAGTTAATCGATATAATTACTTATTTGAAACACGTTTTTAAGTGTATTTTCGGCTTTGGGACAAAATTTCCATTAATGGATAAAGTAACCCCCACTTCACGATGACTATTATGCAAATTTCCGCATTAAATCCTGACCCTCTTCAACCCGTTTTATGTATAAAATCAATTGGATCGATTCGTTAGCATTATAGAATTCGGATATTATGCTCATAAAAAACTCGAATAACTTATTTTATACACCGCAACTTCTTGTGAAGATCGTATTACGGAGTCTGTCTATAATTTATTATAAAATATTTTTTACGGGGATTATATAATTAGGAAAATTCGAGTTTTCACTTTCAAGTTTTTAAAAATTAATTGTAATATTTGTTCTAATCAAAATAGCTATGCTGAGAATTTATTATCTAATTAACTTTATTTTTTCCGTGTTTTTGTTATTTATCAATTATGTTCATGACTATTAACTTCGCTTTTCATTGAATTTTCTCGCTCTACAGCAATTTTTAAACAAGGAATTTGAAGGATGGAAAACTGCATTTTTTGGAATAATTTAAATAATAAGAGAATTGTAATTCAGAGGGACATTAGTTTTTTTATTTGCAAAAAATATATAAAAGATCGTAAATGAAAAATGGAATTTTGGGAGTAAAATATAATATGAGTAACTAAACTTCACTTCATATTTTCCGCATTTATTATGCCCCTCATGAATTTTATTAGTCGAATTTTACATATAAATGTACACCTCCAAATTATTTAATATGCATAGTAAACAGTTCGTTTAACTTAAATTAGATAGTCACGATCGCTTACTATTCGACCGACTGTACATTTTCCACCTTATTCCACTAAATTAATTTGGTTTCATCGGAAAATAACTGTTTCTACGCTCTAATTTTCAGATTTTTTTATCTAATTCATATGAAGAGTCTTATTTTTTTAGTAAGAAACTATTAATGGGCTGTAAGTTTCGTCTGAATTCTCGCATTCAGGATTCTTACTTGACGTAACTCTGATCAAAAAAGTAATGTGGATTTTTTGGATCTGATTTGAACTTTTTAACGTTGCATAATCCTAAAAAATTTCCTTCGGTTGTGGTTAATTTTCCGTTTCCATTACGCCTTAATAATTATTTTTAATTTATTGATATTAATAATACCTTTAACTTTAATAAATATAATATTATTTCGACATCTATACTAAATACCAGTGGCGTACGGTGGGTGTCCTGTATGTGGAAAAAAAAATACAGATTTTTTTGTAATGAATTTTACTACCTTTCAGTATTTTTTTTCTTCTCCATTGCTTATGCCACATAGTCTTTCCTGACCTTGTGAGCTTCAATAGCATGTTTTAAATCTGTTTGGAGCAGAAAATGGGGGTTCTGCTGACGCAGTGGTACTTGGAATAGTTAAAATCAGTTTTCCAAGTTTATAAACTTCTTGAAACCCCGACTCAAGATTATTTTTTTCCATGAGCCTAACTAATTCATGAACAGATTTTTTTTGGAATTTCGGAGTATGAATAAATAACGGTAAGCTCGTTTTTTAAACTTAAATAATCAAACAATGTTTTATAATTTTTTAATTAAGATTATTAATTAAACTATTCAAAAAAATCTTTAAATTGAGCATGTTTTTCATTCGTGGAAAGAGATGGAAGTATTCTAATTTTGACATTGCAGAACATCGGCATTCGACTGAGATCGAGATCGAGTAGACGAATGTGCTGTTACTCGACAGCACGCCTTCGATCGTTAAACTGCATACAAAAACATTAGTTTCGCTCGCTGAGACCCTACGCCCACGTAGGCGACGGTACTGTATGCGGTTGCGCACGTGTAAAATCGTGCAGCGGTCATAGCGCACGCCTTGCGCAATACATTCACGCGCGTATACGATAACCTGTCGGCCGTTTACAAAAATACTTTAAAAATGAAATATTCAAACCTTAAATATATTTTTCATGTTCTATATTTCGCGGGTGTGCGGCGCACGCCTAGCACACCTTGAATATACGCCCCTGCTAAATACATCTATATTAAATATATTAATAAAAAGCTTTAGATATTTGTAATGAATAACTACTTAATTATAGACGATTCAAATTTGTTTATTTTATTATTTTGAGTAATTCTACGTAATAATAAAATTAGTTGCAGATTATCGAACAGAAAATATTCTGTTTGCGAATATAGGAAATGGGGATTTTTTCTGTAGCATTTTTTTCTATAATCATCGTATCCGACCAGAAACAGATATTCGTGCCGTTTTTAGAACAACGGAAAAAAATTGACACAGGTCCATTTCGGTGAAAATCCGTAAAAATCTACCGAGCGTCGGTTGTTATCCGAAATAGTCGCCGAGCTTTTAGCCCCGGGGTCGGAATTGCCCCGAAAAAGGGGTTAAGGTCACGCGATACGACGGTGGCTCAGGTCACAGTCGCCCAAAGTCAAGTTCAGGTGCAAACCGTTACGAAATATTACGACAAGAATACCTAAATATTTTTTTTATGAAAAAATTGACATTAATCCTGAATTTATCTAGACGACGAGATGGAAATTTGTTGGCCGCACAGCAATTTTCGCACGGCCATGTACCGTCGTAGTGAGGACAACGACCGGATAACGCCAATTACCGACGTGGCGTCGACGCTCTCGCACTTCCGGTGGGAAATTCGAAAGAAAATTGTCGACAGGGTACGTGACAGCGGATTATGAGACACTCTGTATAATCAATGCAAAGGACATGAATTATCTTTCCTTTATAAAGATGTACTTGATGGCAAGATATATTCATTTATTACATAATTCTGTTTTTTTTATGTAACATGTACATACAATATATATAAATAAAAAAATGACAGAATTAACATGTATTGTATTCAAATATGGTGCTAAATTAGGATAACCAGGAAATGAATCCCTTTGAAATAAATATATATATTATACATATATAGTTTTTCTGAGCAGGAAAAACAATTTTGAAAATTTACAACTCGCATTAGTCCCCACATATACTATCGGCATACGGACACACGGTGAAAATAAATAAAAAGAACGTTTTAATATGGAATCTGGAGGCAATTTTGGTAATATTTCACGTGAGTACTTCAAAAAATCGTTTTTGAATACGAGTCATATTGCTCCGGATACATATGGCTTTTCACATTAAATCTAATGTGTTTAATATGACACACATCGAATGTTTTATGTATTATTTCTAATACATATATGGGAAAATGATTGCGATTTTTGCATTTTTATTTAATAAAGAAATATATTTATTATCAATAAAAATGTAATTTCAATTTTAATTGATACATTTTGACAGAGAAAATTCACATTCTTTTAATATGCAGTAGTGCAGGGATACATAACGCGGTGCCCACGGGCCCAAATTTGAGCAATTATACGATTGAGAATACACGTAGAAATACAAGAATAGTTTAGTCGATAGAAAGCATTTTCAAAATCGGTAAAACCTTGAATAAACTTAGGCAAAAAATTGTCTAAACTTCTTCTTAGGCAATAATTACTTAATAATTCACGATCTGTTCAATTTTAGGAGTAGTATGTATTTTTATTGCAACTTTATTAAATTTTAACCCTTTCAATGCGGGGCGCATGACATGCATGCGCATACAAATCGTGTCCAGGGTGCGGCCGCATGTCGTATGCGCGAGATTCTTTAAAACTTTAACTTGTCGTTACATGTAAACTGACTGAATTCAAGTAATGGTACGGCCTTTAAAAATCAGCTTAATAAACATAGCCATCGAATAAATACAATACATCACAAGAAATTTTATAGTAACCGTGTAATATGTATGAATAGTAATGATTCAAAATCTCAAGTGTGGTGTCCTTCTATCCAACTTCCGCAGTAGTATCGGTGATGTATTTCCCAATTAGGGTTGTTAAGGGTGTTCCACGTACATTATGTTCCACATACACGTTACATGGTATAAGAAAATTGCATTTCGCATTTTTGATTTTCATTCGCATTCCCATTTTTTTCTCACTTAATCTGTGTTTGAGCAATTGATATCTTGTTCCATTTATTATTACGAAAATAAAACGAATCGAGTTAATTTTTTTAGTTACGATGAAAGAACATATCCTAATCAATATGTTTGCATAAATCTTCTTATAGGAAAATGGTCTAATATAGCGGTAAACGGTAAATACAAATTTACCTCGGCAAAATATAATTTGGTCCAAAACGACTCCGCACTCAGATGCAGAATCGTGTTTAGACCAGCCGCATTGAAAGGGTTAAATGCATATCGATTAAGAGTCTTGAGTTAAGTTTAGAAAATCGTTTTAGACAATAATTACTCGATAATTTACAAGTTATACTCATCAAGTAAATAGAATTTTACTGTTTTTTTTGTATATTGGACAAAATTTGAATGCGATCGATCGGGAATCATTGGTTTAGTTTATTCCATCGTTCCCCATTTAGGCAATACCGCCCCCCAGTGTGTGATGTAGCCATTTAAGAGGGCGTTGGTAGGTCCAGAAGAATTTGGGGGGCCATACATACCAACAACATTTTTTTTTTATAATATCGCCATTATATTTTTTTTATTTAAATTATTAAATCATTTAAAAATTCACCAGATATGTAATAAATTTCAAAATGCCTTTTCACTTACTTTTATTAAAATAGATTTTAAGTTTTTTCGGTCAAACATCAATTTCATTGCGGCGTGGCTCTTTTTCTTAAGAAAATGTGTCAGCTTTTTAAAAAAACAATCAAATTTCCTCACTGCGGATTCTTTTCTTAAATTTAATTTTGATCGAGCGTCAAAAAATTATTAAAACTAGTTTCTACTAGTTTTAAAACTCTGTAAAACCTTAAGCAAACTACGCACATGGTGATTTAAAATAATTAAATCTTAATGGTTCTAATTAATCTAATCTGAAATATAATCTATAAAAAATATAATTTAATCTAAAACACCAAAGTGAAGTTATTTTGCTCATCATTATTATTCTAAAATAAATAAATATGGCTTCCAAATCTATTTTACTGCAAAGCTAAAGATCTGACTGCTCTTGAAAATATTTATAACTAAAAATAACATCAGAATAATCGATCAAGCCTATTTTTTTTTTATAAAAAAATAGTATGTAACCTCATACGCAATTTTATATAAAAATAAGTATTTTATTTAAATAAAATATCCTTTTTAATATATACAACCTTTTTAACGCCTATAGATTAAAATTGAGTAGATTTTGAAATATTTAATTTATTTCTCCTTGCAATTATTTACGTCTTTTATGATTCGAACGTATTTTTCACAGTCGTGAAACAACACTTTGATTAACCGGTACTATAAACTGATATCCCAGTTTCGACAATAACTTTCAGCTGTAATGGTTTCACAAGGATACGATAATTGAAGCGGATTTCCAAACAGTCACCTTTATTTTACATTAATATGGTTACGCAAAATGCCTCTGTGTTTCTTTTATGTCCAACCATTGTGCAGATGGTTTAGTGTTGTCGTAAAGAATCCACTATTCGCCGTTACGAGATTTGTATTGTTTCTGTTGCATAAAAGAAGTTAAACAAAGATTTCTCGTCGGTGAATTCTTTGGTTCCCATTTTATTCCATTTATACTGTCCATGATTTATTTTTAATTATATATAAATAAACGAATACAATGTAATAACGCTATAAATGAAAATTGCATTATTATTTTCCTATAAAAATATTGCACGATATAAAAATTGTGTCAATCAATGATTCAATATGAAACTATTACGAAACGACAAGGGTGGTGTGATGGGGTGCATTATCACGATAAATTGATCGCATTTGACCCTTGTGGGTTTCAGAAAATATTTACAAAATAATAAATATTATTATTTATTTAAAAATTATACCAGTTTCAATGTTAACACATATGTATTTGATTATGCGTAAGTTTAAAATCCGCCAGGATACTCTCAGCTGGTAAAAGGAAGTGATGCTGAGTCGAAAAGATATTGACCGGTGGCGCGGAAAGCTCTATTTCCGCTTCCGGGGTCTAATTTACCCGAAACGGAGATTGTGACGTCACTACTCGAATTTATCGCATTTAAAATGACACCTAGATTCGGCGATTATTAGCCGAAAATGTTTACATCTCCGATAACGACAAATCTAGGTTAGCCATAATATTTAGGATGGTCAAAAAAAAAATGGTACAGATTCGTATTGTTGGATTAGATGTTGACCATATGCCAAAATACTCGCCAATCAATCAGACAGAGTTTACGCTCTGCCCTGTAAATATTTATGCTATTGCTATTTTATTTCGTAAATATGTCCGTCCGCTGTATGGCGATTCAATATTATATTTTTATGGCGGTCCTACAATTTTTGCAACGCACCGTTACCTAATCGACTCTTGAAACAGTGGCTCTTTCTCTCCGTAAGAGATTTTTATCGCAAAAATAATGTAAGGGATTTTCTGCATAATCTCGACAAGTAACTTTGCGAATGAATCAAGATAGTGGTCGTTAACCATCTGAAGTTTGGATTATAACATTCTTTGTATAAAATTTCGACGGTCGTAATAATCAATTGCCGTGCTAGATTGAATATTGATATCAAGTTTATTTTAACAAATAACATCAAATAGTTATTTTAATTATTTAAATTAACATGTCATAAATAAAACTATGAAAAACAAAGCTTTTAAAAAGTCTTTGACTTTATTAATTATTCAGTGAGTAAAATTTTGTAAGCGTAGAGCGAGAGCTTTTTCATTATTCGACATATTTCTTCATTCACATTTTTTATACTAAATTACGTAAAATATATTACTATAAGTATTTTTAAAAAAATCATAAAATGTGTTTGAGTTCAATATTGTAAAGAATAAAAATTCCTAATGTAATCTATTGAATTTGTAGGCGTATTTTTCAGAAGATTTTTTTAAATAATCAATGAATTATATGAAATATTATTCATACAAAAGCATTATAATTAAGAATAAAATAAGGCTCTTTTTCAGGATCGATTGTAGCTTTTTATTATCGGAAAAGTCAAGAGTATTTTTTGATTTAACCATAAAAAAACTGCGTATTAAGCGATTATCTAGTTTTTAGCGTCTAAATCCTTATGTAGTTAATGGTAAGGGGATAAGCAATTTCCTAATTACCTCTTGAACTTGAAACTTTTTCCATTAAGGGATATTTTTTTATTTTATTATTATTAAAAGACACGCATAACATACATAGTGCTAATAAATATAGCGTATAAAAAGTACAATAGTGAAGAAACTGTATATAAAATACATAAAAATAATGTATGTTAAGCATAAAATAAAAATTATAAATATATAAAGAATGTATATAAGAACAAGTATCGTCATTAATTGCTCTGTTATAAGAAAAATATAAATCTCATATAACAGATCTACAAAATAGCGATATTTTACATTGAAAATATCAACGAATGAAAAAAAAAACTACACAATTGCGAATAATATCTTTTTCCAAGTATGTTTTTAAATTCGACTTTTAAATGTCTAATAAATTTATTTGACTTTTAAATTCTCATCAACAGATTTATAATATAATATTTTTGACAGGTATAAAACCCTTTAAATGTTTAAATTATTTCTTGGTCCATGAGCTTAATTAAAGACATAGTGATTGGTGGTAAAAAGAATAAATTAGACTGACCCGAAAGAAATCGCGTATTTTATAAACTAACTTACTAGTGCAATTTCTGTTCAAACACAGTTAAAAAGGCATATCTGTAAGTTGTTCTCGGTTAGAGAAATTTATATTATTGTTAAGGATAAAATATCGAAATCAGAAATTGACAAAGGACACATCATATTTTTTTTTAAAATAATACTACAACACGTAGATCTCAATTTAGGTACATCTAAAACATGTACTTAAATCTGGATGACTTTGATGATGACATATTGAGTTCTCTGGTCGAGTTCGATCTTTCATTGCAATGCATCGATTAAGCAAATAGACTGGAAATTCAAACACCGCACGTACTATCCAAAGACAACAAATAAGAGCGTAGATACACATTATTTTTTTTGTTTTCGAGACAAGATGATGAAAAATCGATCGTTGTCGATAAGTTAGGTCAAAAAATAAAATGGCTTACTCCGAATCAAACTACCGTTCCGACCTCTACGCCTGGTTTACATGGCAAAAAGTTCGTTTTTGCATTTGTAGATATTTGGATAACGTAAAAAGAGATACAATTTATTACTAATTATTAAAACCGGGTGAGGAAATTATTGCAGATGTTTATTGTCAACGATTGGAAAGGTAAAAATGCTTCTTCCAATTATTTTTTCTTCAGGTCCATGAAGTATATTTTAAAAGAAAAACGTTTACGAAAAAAAATAGATGTAAAAACCCATCGAGCTAGCATGCCGATTCATAATCGTTTTTCTGAAATAAGGCATTGAACAACTACAAAGAAGATGGAAAACTATTTTTAATATTGATGGAAATTTTGTATATTAGGGGTACCAATAAGTAATGTCGTTTTTTGCAATGAAATTCAAAACAATTTTTCTTATACTTTATTTAACTTTTCTTATACAAAATAATTCCCCATATTATCTACAACCTTCTGCCACTTTTCTTTTAAATCATCCATGCCTTTCTTGTAAATCTCTGCGGGTTTTGACTGAAAATAGTCCGAAAGGGATGTATTCACCTCTTCTAAGGAATTAAAATTTTGATCTCTTAGAAAATGTTCCATAGAACGAAATAAGTAAAAATCATGGTGCGAGATCCGGCGAGTATGGAGGTTGCAACAGTGTGACCCATCTAAGATCCTGAATTTTTTCAAACGTCAATTTCGAAACATGAGGTCGCGCATGAATGCGTGTGGGACTCAAACATCTTCTTTTTGAATCTTTCTCAACTTTTTTAGGATCCTCTGAGTACTGGACCAGGATGTACCGACCTTTTCCTATAATTTTTCAATGGTCAGCATCGGATCGTCTTCGATTGCAGAATTCACGGCTGCTTCATCCGCATGGACGGGTCGTCCACTTCGAGGCTCCTTTTCCAAACAGAAATCACCAAATTTTTTTTTTAAACCATCGTTGGCATTTCCTGACATCCAATATGTCACCGTAAATCTTGTAAATATCCTTTTACTACTACATTTTTAAATGATATTGAAAAAGTAGTAGTAAAAGTACAGATCCTCAAATGTTGTTCCGACGGACACGTCTCTCCCATTGTCGTCAGAGGGATAAATAAACCGTTTTTTGTCTAAAGGCCACAAGCAGGTAGCCGCTACACAAGAGATATTTATAACACGTCCTTACTGCCTAACAGACTGAAGGAGACTATTTTAAAGATGACACATCGAAAAAACGACATTACTAATAGGTAATAGTAATATGTTAAAGAAAAAAACATAAATTTATCATTCATAAAATAATGCGCGATTTCTTTCGGGTACCATTTACACCTTGTGTAAATAATGTTATAAATTGTGTGGATATCCTGGTACTACACCGCAAACAATAATATTACAATTTTTGTGATGACATGATCTAAGGGTGTCCAAATCAGACATTGGTTTTATTTCTAAAATCGTGTAAAAAAGTATATGATCAACGTATTGTTGTTGTACATATATTTTCTTTATCAAACCTTGTATAAACTATTTGAAAAATTTTCCAGGAGTTATGGAAAAGTTGCGGAAAAAGCTTCAAAGAAAAATACTCTCATCCGGTTTTCTTATTGCGACACCTAATATTTTTTTTTATAAAAATTAAATAGCAATAAATCAAATCGGCAGCGTCGGCAATCGGGCGATACGCCCTGCGTTATCGCCATCACACGATAAATTAATTTCGAAAAAATCCAATACAGGCCGCAGAGAAAGGGAAAGTCTCTCTCCTCTCCTCGGGGGTTATCGAGCTACGACGATGGCTGGACCATTTCTCCTGATTTATTTGTCCTCGGTCCCGTGACGCGTGTTCACGGTCTCGTGTGCACGCGCCCAAGGTTGGCGGGTTTGTCGCCCCGGTCCCCGGCGACCTCGGCCCACTGGGGCTCCGCGGGGGCCCCCATGTACCCAGCGCAGTACCCAAGGCGGACCCATATATCCAGCGGGACCCCCGCCGCTAATGGCTCCGGTGCCCGGCTCGCAAACTTAGCTCGCAGAGCCCCCGATAATTGTCTACGTATAAAAGAGATATCCTATAAATATTTATGAGCCGACTATTCGTTTATGGGCGATGAAGTGGTTCGCAAAGCTCTCTCCGCACGCGAAACAGGTGGGCTTGCGAATTTCGCGCCCGCCGACTCCCGAAACAATTATGCGAGAGCGTGATGGAACAATAATATATTCCGATGTGTGGAATATATATTATTGCCAATTTTATTTAATGATTTTCTACATAAGGACCGCGCTCGGTGATGGTTAAAATCATAAATCATACCAAAACTGGTTATGCAAATATTAAACTGCAATAATTACAGACATTAAAAAAAATATCAAGTTATTTCCGGTCGTCGTAAATTATTAAAAAAAATGCATATTTAATTTAATATCAATCTTAACAGTCAATTAATATTTTTTCAGAAAGTTTAATATACATAAACGTGTGAAAAATTCATTTAATATCCAACTACAGTGAAACCCCCAATTACACTACTTCGAATTACGCGCTGAGTTGAAATATTCGCCGCAAATCCCCCAATTGCGCGGTCGCATTCACATGCAGTCAAACGTTGGCTAGCGTCTGTGTATTCAACCGATTTTAGTGTTATTGGTGTTAGCAACTATATAAAAAAATGTTTTCTTAGACCTAAGAATACAATACAACAAGAATAATTATTTATTTCCTGAATTTTCATGTATTCAATATTTGATAGTTTTTTTTCATTTAATATTCATGACATAATTCTACAACTAATTAAAATGAATAAGTAGAACAACATTTTTAATTTATAAAAACTGCAAGTGATATGCAGAATTGTAGGAAACTCGCGAAATTTTATGACGCTGACTAAATATCAAAATTTTCATGTAAAATTTCATATTTTTATGAAATTTCTACTAATATGGTAATTTTTTAATTAGATGGATGCTTTTTTAAAATACGGTCAATCCTTCTATAGCGTTCAGATAGGGATCACGCTATAGAAAGTTAGGCACCCATACAAAATTTGGGGTTAGGTTCTTTTAATTGTATTTTGCGATTTGAAGCAAATCAAACATTTGACCCATTTTTATATTTTCAATGACCTTGCACTTGTTTATTTGGAAAACAATAGCTCGTGCCTACAGGCGTGAGGGGGTATTGACCTAGCACATTTCTTCCAGTTTTTTCATTCGCAACAGATGTTCCAGGGGAGTTCAAAGGGACAGTTTTTTTTAGTTAATTTTTTTAAAATGCTTTAGCATATGATGAATAAATAATAACAAAGTAAATATAAATTATAATACCTTTTCTGAAATATGTTTTATTTAGGATACATATTAATATAAAATAAAAATATATTAAAAACAAACAAACAAAGAAATCGACGCTTTCGGGAATAATTATTACAGAGGCCTTATTGTGTTAAGAGTTCCTAGATAATATTATTAAATAGATATACACGTATGTACATATTAAATAATTAGATAGTTTTTTATAAAAAATAGAATGATTGAAAACCTCTTTAACACAAATACTTAATGCCTTAAACATAGTATGCATCGATTTACTTGACCATAATTCGTTCCACGACTATACAAGTAGAAAAATATTTTCTTACTGTATTGTGATAAATTTTTAGACGGTGATTCACCAAAAAAAGAAGTGCACGTACTTATTTAAAATGCACATTAATAATATATTTACGAAAATTCTAATTTAACCTTGAAAATATTGCCTTTTACAAAATGAACGCTATAAAAGTGACCGCTATACAAAAAACCGCCGCAAACGCTATAGAAAAAAATGCTATTGAAGTGAACGCTATAGGAGGGTCCACTGTACAATATTTAATAACTCGAAAGATATAACTCTATATAAATTATTGATTCTAAATAACATTTATTTTTATAATTTAAGAAATAAGCGTTTACTAGATAAATAGTCTCATTTTGTCTTGTGTGGTTATAATATAGAACAGTAAATTTATTACGAAATCCAACAAAAAACGAATCCTTATAAATATTTACAGGTTAATGAATTTACAAATTTATAGAAATAAATATTTCACCCAGAAATTTAATTGAATTGTTTTAATAAAAAAATATATTGAAAATAATTTAATATCATTTGTTATAAATTTTATTTAAGGGAATAAATTGATAAAAGAACCGAATTGTCCAGCAAACGGTAGGTAAAGGTATAATGTAGGAAAATTAAATTTGCCGAATTGCTGAAACTTTAGCTGACCGCATGAAAAATTATTACAGCTCCATTACCTACAATATCTAGGGTTAAAAATGTTATACGCTTCATCTGGTAATTATCGCGGTAATAAATTTACAAAAAAATCCAGCATCATACGTTACTATGTATGTAACGTTATACGAGATATAAAACAATTAAAATTTTTGTCAACTTAAGTACAATTAGAGGAGCCAAATTATGCCTCATTAAAAACTGTGATATTTCACAAACTCCTAAATTATTGCGAAATGCACGCCCGAGATATTTCCAGCAATTAAAATGACAACGATAAAGGTTAAACATTTAATCTCACCCACTCCACGCGGGGGGTTAAACTGCTAAATAAAATTTAAACCGAGATTCGGCCATTCGAAATTAAAGGCTTTGTAATGCGAAACTTTTTAATTCTATTTCGCCGGAGAGCGGAAAAGATAAAGAATTAAAAAATGATCTAAGAAACCAACAGTTTGTGGGCGAAATATTACATCACGTTTCGTAATCAGATAATGGGAAATTCCGCCAAAAATTATTTAACAAATTTTGAACGGTTCGTTCAAGTTTTTTTCAGGGACCTTCACTTGATAATATTATGAAAGAGGAGCAGGAATGCCTTTAATTACACGCGACGCAAAATAATGTTCGAGCCTCACGAAGCTGTAATTAAAATTGTAATGCAAAGAATTGGAAAATTTATACTGACGATAGCTGGCGGAATGCTAAGTTAAGCAAAAATACAAAACTATGCATAATAGACTATTTTATTAATTATCATCGTCGTTTGAGAATCGCACGGAAAATGTTAATCTATGTTTTTGGCAATAAAGCATTAAAATCCGGAGCTTTTGGTGTAATTCTTCGGATACTGAAGAGTAGGAAAACGCGGATTTAATGGTATTATACGCTAAGTATGGCACAAGGAAACAATTTTCTAATTTAGATGGTACGGAATTTTTATTGTTCAACTCTATGATTGCATGAAACACGCAAATATAACTAATTTAGCACTGCGTATTCATATTTCAAGTAAGGACTGTTGAGAATATATTGCCAAAAATTTTCGTAATCGGTGAAAACTGAGGAAAATTTAAATCAAGTCCAATAAAAAGTATAATTTAAAATCACTTACGCATTATTTTTATAACTTTTCTAATTTTCGTGGATGGATATCTTTAATAATATACTTTACTATTATTCATCTGATAAACCATATGTCAAACACGACGTCTATTGACGTCACAGCATTGGTAAACTGTCTTAAATATGACGTCAATACATGTCATTTGCAAAGAACTGGTCTAAATTAAAAAAAAATATATACCAAGAGCCAAGAATCAATCTATTGCAAATATTTTTTTATGATATTTCATCCATGATTTTATTATTGGTGTATAAAAACTGCTGAAAGTGAGTATTCAGGACAATAATATATTATTTAGAATATAAATGAATATTTAATAATAACTTATTCTATTGAGGACAGTGGCGTAGCTAGAAATTTTAGGCCCGGATGCAAAGGTGGCCTAAGCCCCCCCTACATTTTTTTAATTTTAATTTGTAAATATAGAAAAAAAACTGGAAGATGTTTAGTTAAGATTACGATTTTTTTGATGTTGGATCAAAATCTAATTGATGAAAAGAATCCGCTGTGAGAAAATTTTCATGTTTGACTGAAAACTGAAGATATCATCCGAGAAAAGTAAGTGATAACGTCTAATAAAAATATTTCATCGGGTATCCATAGGCTAATATTTTAGTTCAAGTCAAAAAGATCTCTTCTTATATAATCTTTTAGTATAGTTTATAGTTATGAATATGTTTTTTTAATTTAAATTCGAGGGGCCCTAAGCGCCGATGGCCCAGTTTCCTTGTATCGTTTTGCCTCAAGGTAGCTACGCGGTTGATAAGGAGTGCAATTAAATAATAAATAAAATCTTTTGACCCTAATTCTTGGAAGCGTATTACTTCCAAATATTCTTTATTTTGCTTCAAACTTAACAAATTACCCGAATGTAATAATAACCATATTGATTGTGGAAAAAAATATCAATGAGAAGTGACCTTTTATATTGAGTCGCAATCCAAGTCGTTCTACAAGATTTTGCCTTGGCATATAAGACGATTACTTTCCTGATTATTGTGCATGTTACATATGGTTGTAAACGTCGCCTAAAAGACCATTTAATGCCGAGGGCCTCGAAGGTCCCTAAGGTCCTGAAGGTTATGCCTTGCATCCTTTTGCTCGTGGTTCAATTGGACAAGACTTGTAAGATTACATGTACTATGTATATACCTGGTTATATTAATATGGAACTAAGATATGGAGTTTAAGCCTTATATGTTACCATGGCGTGCTGGGAGTGAAAAGCATTCTTTATAATATAAGTCGTGAGACCTCCTTAATCTAACTCGCGTTTATCACACATCTTTAACAGTATCACTTTAAATTATTACTGATGTCCTTCCGCTTATTCTTGAAATCCAGCTGAGGGTCAACAAGCAACAGTTCCGTTGTCGTCAACGCCATTAAAATTTGCCCACACAAGAGCGAATCTTTGGCAAACCTAAAGTTACGCTTCGGTGAATCGGCTCTTGATCAGTGGCAGGTGAGGTAGGATTCTTCCCTCAAAGGGCGGACTACCAACCTCTTCTTTTCTAATATTAGAGCTAGGCTAAATTATAGCTGGCTCTTCTCAAACTTTTGGTTGAGTCAATTTTTGGCTAGCCAAGGTAATTTCGAGGTTTGCGCGTCATAACCTCTACATGGGGAAGTTTGGATTCTACCCTAAGTTTATATCCCAGCGCGTGAGTACAGGGTTGCCTGAGGTATGTAACCCTCGAAGGTCGATCTACTTGGCAAAGCTGTTGGTTGGCGCGGTACATAATCATCTTGTACTAAATCTTTAATTATCACCCATACATTTTCAACTACAATTATTTAACATATCTGCATTATAAATAATTAAAACTATATTGTTACAACAGTATTATAAATAACAACAAAATATGGCTGAGGTTTTCCAGGAGGGCCCGCCCTACGGTGAGTCTAAATGTAGACTACCTCTGACGAGCTATCGTGGCAACCATCGGATCTAAATACTCCTTGGAAATACAGGCGACCTGCACCTAAGAAGGCAAGGGTAATATGTTAAGGGATGAGAATCTCGCTCCGACCTGGCCGGCGTAAGTCACAAAAGCCATGTAAGCAAGGATGGAGGAGACAAGGTCCTGATGACAGACGGGGCCAGAGGACCGCCTCACTACATTGAGCATAGTCTCTCTTTCATAAGAAAACTTCGAACGTTCCCGAAGAATGTGTTCCGATGATTGTTCATTGGAGTCACAAAACTCTTAAGCCGGATTATCCTTTGAGGCCCAGACGATGAAGATTGGCGTTAAAGGAGCCATGTCCCGTGATAAACTGGGACACGTAATGGTCAGGAACCAACCAATGCAGCTTAACTCGAGCTAGTATATTGGGGAAGGACCGGAAACCAGTTCTGCCCGTACTCTCAGCAGACCAACGGGATTTCCATATCTTTAAAGCGATACTATGGAGTCTCTTCTGCGGTGGAATGCGCCTTGGTCGGGAAAACGTTCTGGTCCCCAAGACGTGCTCGATAGAGTTTATGGATTGTATGGGGGGTCTCGGATCACATGGATTTTATAAAAAGGGGTCGCCACCCGAAAAAGGTTAGGAACCTATGCTATAGAGTGTTTGGTCTTCTCAACGATTTGATTCGTGTGAGTCAACATACCTAGGTTGCCATCTAGTGAGACACCTAGGTATCGGCCCGCAGGTTAATGGAGAAATTGATTCCGTCTGGGAAGCCAACAAGCCCTCTTGCTTTTTCTTTCGCCAAATGTGAGGACAGGTGCTCTCGGAAACTCTCCGGCAACCAGAGCGATTACTCTGCTCAACAACTTGATCGACTATATAGATATATTTGATGTTAAATACATATAATAGAGTAAGCGTCGGTTTTACTTTTTCGACAAAAGGATTTCAATGTCGTAAAAATATAAATTAGAATTTTCTAAAATATTTTTTATTGCCAATGAAAATAAAACATTTGTAGTAGGATGTAGTCGTTCATTTTTACGTATTTTTTTTTTATTTAAATACCCATTTTCGTAACGCCATGTTTATGTATACATTTTCCGGTCCGGAAAACTCATTGTGTTTCATATTGAATACATTTTTACCAATACCCCATTGTCACGTATCTTCGTGAGATAAAGAGATTTTGGATAGCTTCTCAATTTTTCTAAGTGCACAATAACACTATGGGAAATGCGAACGCATTTCGCACGTAGTCCACAGTGAGGATCGGCACGAGAGTATCGCCGAAAGAAAATACAACGAATCGATCCACACGAACAATTTATCGCGTCCGTTTGGCGCATGACAATGCGTGTCCGACATTAAACAATAAATATATTGTTATTATATGTTTTTACGAGCCACGGTTTATTGTTGAGCGACACGACAGAGCGCGATGGGTATCTAAACGGCTGGATCGGACAAGACCTCAAGTCGGTTATTAAACGGGACATTATGTTCGGTAGCAAAGTACTTGAAGCTGTTGTCGGTCCATTTATCTGGTGGACTTCCGCATTACTCCAACATTTATTGTGATTGACTCTTATTGGCTCATGTCACCTTTTAATAAAGTCGCCGAGATCAAGACAAGATGAAGGGTAGGGGAGTTGAATGGGCTAACGAGTGCGGAAGAGCGGCATCCTTGTTGACGGCTCGGTGTTAGATACTTATGCGTCTAGACCGGCGTGCACTTGTTTTATTTGAGAGCCGACATTTTATAGAAAGAGTGTCGTCGTTGAGTCTCCTGCGGGGGCTGTAGCCCCCAGATGGGGTCTGGGAGATGTGTGTTCTCAAGAAAGCCATTTTTAATTCCAATAAAGCCATTAACATTATTGCAATTGCTAATAAACTGAAAAAATATAGCCTTCCATTCAAATTTAAATTATAAAATAAATGTAAATATTTTATTTAGTTTTCCAACGTTATCTATCTTCAATGAAAGCTTTTCTGTAATGAATGATATTAAAAAGCAATATCGTTTGAAAAATATACATGTCCTAAATTCGAACTTGCGAACTTGTTTAGCTTTACGTTAAAACTAACATAAATATAAATAGACTGTTTGAAGAATTAAAAAAATAACTTTTAACGATTAAATATCATATAGTTTATACAGAGTTAATAAATCATATCTGTATACTCTTTTTAAGCCCAGTGAATATTTGAATGTGTGGATTTGAAAAGTTAAAACTTTCAGATTTATTGCGTAAATTGAAAAAATTCAGATTTATTGCGTATTTTATTAAATACGTTTTGAGTTAATTTTTTTTTAAAATACTTGAAATATGTTTGTTGACTTATTGTATTTTAATTAAAAAAATAGTTAGTATTATTTTTTGAGGATATAAGGCTGTTAAAAATGTTTGAATGGTTTTATTGTATTCATCGGACATTGGAGATCAGCTCTTTACCACATCTTCCTATTCAAGATTATATTATATAAAAAAAGTAAGAAAAAAAGACGATGTTTTGCCTAAAATTATGAAATAAAGGCAAAATCGAAGAGATAAACATCATACCGAAAACTGCGATTCAGACTAAGTGAAAAATGTATGATTTATCTTAATGAACAGTGATGATTATGGAAAATTTATGGAAATTTTCTTACATTTTTACAGAAAGATTATTCTATTTATATAAATAAATTAAACTTAAAATTAGACGCTAAAAAATTGGGAAAAAATCGGAAAATAAAAAAGGTGCCAACTGTACGAATAATTTCCGAAACCCTAGCTTCCTGAAATTAAGCAATGGCTTAATTCTCGATTTTGACACTCTGTGTACTTAGTGAAACCTTATTCTCCACGTTATTAACCTAGCCGTGCCTGGCATAGGGTCTATTTGGGACCCCAAGTTTTTAATGCTTTATAAACCGCTGACGCTTTTTAGCGTAAAATTACCCCAACCGTTATGAACCGCTGACGCCTTTTGGCGTAAGGATCATGGGCCTACTGCATCATATAAAAAAAATGTTACCGACTCAACAACGCGACGGCGAGTCTTGGTCTCTTCCAGCGAAATTTGCCAAAAACGAGCGGCCCCCGCAGCAATTTCGCACCAAAAGGCGCGATACATAAAGTGTTAATATAAATCCTACATGTCTCAAACTTTTTGTATCTGTCAAAAAAAGTCTAAAGAATAAATATAAAAAAATAATCATAGACCTTTATTGTCCGCAATTGCGAAAAAAAACAAAAACACCAACAATATTGTTTTCCATTAGTACGGGTGCAATGTTTTTTATCGCTCCTTATCGGATAAGAGCGATAAAAAACATCGTGCATGTGCAAGTGCGAGCGAGAAAAAAGATCGTGCTGTGCAAGTGGAGAAACACAATCCCCGAGCCGGGAGCGGGCCTCAGTCGCGGCGGGCCGTCGCTCTGTGCGCACTTCACCTCCGTGTCACATTAATTAGCATAAAAATTAATTTTATAGATATTTTAGATATTTTTCTACTAATATATATCATGAATAACTATTTGTATTCATAGAATATATTTTTTTTTTAAATGTCAAGGTATTAGAGTCGAGTGTTGTCGCGTGCCGGTATCAGACGTGGAGGCGATAGCGGTTGGGTACAATCATGGTTTCGTAGATTCTACGGAGCTATCAGAAGCCAGGCCGCTATCCAGGCCAATTCAGTGACGTGTGTGCTACAGGAGGTACAGTAGCACCCGATCAGATCGTAAATTAAATACGAATTGGCCATAACTTCGTCTAATTATTATTGTTACAATCCACACGTGACAGCTCGGATCCTGGGCTTAAGGCTAGCGACCTGACCCGTATTCGAAGAGCCAAGATAACCTAGAGAACGTCCGTCACAGTCATGGCGTCATGGTTGAGACGGAGGTGCCTCCAGGTGGCTTCAAGACCCGCCTCAGGGTTAATAGGCCACTTTATCAATTCTTGACTTGACAATGTGTGGGGTATATTTTCATACAAAATATACCCCATCGGCTAGAGCCGTTGGTTTTGAACCGTCGTGACGGATCGATTCAAACTAAACATGAAATCAAATGCAAATGCAATTTAGCAACAAAAATGTTAGTACAGTCAGCCCTGCTATAACGTTTCCTCTTAATTGTTGTTTTCTACAAAATCCCTTGTCAATCAAAGAGTATTGACATTTATTCCGATTGGCAATGTATTATATATTTATGAAATATGTAATTAGACCTCGAAAATATTAGCATTTTGTATAAAACATAGATTTTAAGGAATTGGCATAGGAGGGCTGACTGTAACGTAAAGAGTTTTATTATTTTATATTATCTAATAATTTTCCATTATATTTAAATTTAAAATTATGAATATAAGTGACACAGCATCCGAGATAAGCATTTTTATAATTAGATTTTTGACCCAATGAACTCGAATGGCCATCACTGCCACAGAGACAACTTTAGCGGAAAAATTTAATATTGATGAGCGAATAAAGATTTTTTTGAGCGAAACAAAAATTCAGAAAACGTGGAAAACGTGGATTCGGCTCGGCACGGCTCGTGTGAGCCCTTGCTTAATTTTTTTTAAATATACGAGTAGCTTATTACCTTACTCGAGAATTTATTTAATATATATTGATGAGGTAAACACGCGTTATAAAAATCGAAGAATAGCAATAACAATAAAATTATGACAATGTAAGATTTCATCCGCCAAAAATTACGTGGGAATAAATAAAGGAATTTAGCTGGAGAATTATTCCTCACCCACGTTATTCACTTGATCTTGCTCCATCTAATTACAATTTATTTAGGTCAATGTAACATAGTTATCTACAAAAAAAAGCTTAATGTAGATAGAGTAAAATCAGGCCTCGAAAATAATTTTTCATTAAAATTAAATGAGTTTTCCTGAAGTTGCACAAAAAAATTGATAAAAATGATAGACAAAGATTGCATCTATAAAAGGGAACTAAATTATGGAACCTAAATAAAATAAAAAAAACCTAAATGGAGGGAAAACGTAGATTCCGAGTAAGTATAAAATTAATTTTTATTTAGATAATTCGAACTCAAAAGTCCTAAATACAATAAATATCATAACTTTTAGCTGCTGGACTGTCATCAGAATCAAGGCGCTTAAAGCTTGAGAAAGAATTAGGCCACTTAAAATGGATAAGAAATCTGCAGTTGCGGCTGCAGTTCACTAGGACAGTTTGATGGGAATAAGGCTTATTTTATATTCCTCAGTGTTAAATTAGTTGAATGAGCTGGGAATCTATCTAGGAATAAAATATTTTTCTATTCTTAGCTCCTATCAAAGTTGTCTGTTGATTAAAAATTGTTTTTCAAACAATTTTGAAGTCATCCATGCTTTTTTATTTGCAGAATATTGTGTCGGTAATTTATTTATTTAAGTAGCCTTCTAACCCAGAGGTTAGGTCTTTGCCACCTAACAGGAGAAACTTCTCACTGCTATCTGAATTTGTAATCAAAGAACAGTTATCCTGTTTTTACTTGATTTCTCTCCATGAAAAGTTTTACCCTTAAAGACGAATGTCTTCGAGAAAAAGAAGAATATTGAAAAACAGTTCTGTTTCATCAGCATTAACAATATTTCTTGAAGCATAGTCTGCAATAAGAACAGTAAATCCTTCGTTATTAAATCGAGACCCAATGTGCAGAGCCTTTTCTCGAATTAATGGAGTATTACTGGACTTCCTAATATTTATTCCTGACATTTAAAAACGTTACGCATTTATTTAAATATGTTTAAAAATTGATTCGTTTTTTTAAATATTAAAACGTAAATGGCGGGAAATAAAAAACGCAAATGCGTTTAATAAATGGACTAAAATTTGTATTTTCTAACATGTTTTAGGTGTACATACTTAAGAACGTACTTCTAGTCACAATTATATATATTTTAATTTAATATTCGACCTATTTCGACTACTGCAGCATTCTACCATATACTCATTATGTATTTCATACAAAATAAATATTTATTTAGGGGTTAAAAGGGTCAAAACAGCTATTAGCGCTGAACGCATCACAGATGCTCTAAGTCGTATTATCGCGTTAAGCCGCCCTAGTCCAAAATTAATTTAATTTAATAATAAAATATTAATAGCAGTGTTTGTACATAGATTTCACTTTTAATGCAACGCGTACAGAGTATGATAAATTTTTAATGAACACGTTCAAAAGAAATTCTCGCCATTCCTCGGCTGGCCCAAGACTGGACAGTACATCATAAATACATCGTCGCAAAAAATTAGAAACAATTTACGAGCGACAAAACTAGGACATAGCTGAATCACCGACGCGGTATCACTAAGAATCCTAAGAATTGAAATAAAATAGAGAAACCGCTCCTTTAATTAAGCCGATAAGCACTTTGGCCATAAGTGCCATTGCCAGCTGTTGGCAAGTACCGAAAGCAGATAAAGCAATTAGCCGCGGAACAGGTTACGGCAACAATGGCAAACGGATTGATTCCCTTCATTTTTTTGCGTCATCGCCTTTTTGATTAAACGCCTTTTGAATGGGTGAAAGAATTGTCCCATTGAAATTGTACGAGTCGATATAGAATATCAATAATTTTTTTTAAATGCCATTATTAATCATTTTGATATAATGCCATTTAAATTATTCGCATTGACAGCTGAATGGTATTTTGATCCGACAATACATCAAATAATTGAAGGCGTGCGATAATTCAGCGCGGATCGCAATTTCATAGAAATTATAACGAATATGATTGCAGAAATTTAGCACAAGTTCTGCTATCGCCGACCGGTTAGTTTACACGCATGATTTTATCGTTTTTACAATTTTACAGCCTAATTATGCGTTTGTTTAAATTTATGACCTCGTTCGTACAATAATTAATTTTATTGCCGCCATTATCCGATGCCATTATTAAATTAACACTTTTGAACCGCAATATAATGCCGTATAAGGATTAGAAAAATCTTGGATAACCCAATACTGTGAACTGATATGGCGATATATAAAATTTACTCATAATAAAAATGTAATTAAAATTTTTAGTGACAAAAGTTTATGATAAAGAGTGGCAAAATTAATTCTTTATTCATCAACCATACACTTTCAATTACAATTATTTACCATATCTGCATTATAAATAATAATAATAAAATATGGCTGAGGTTTCCTACGGTAAGTCTAAATGTAGACTACCTCTGACGAGTCAACGTGGCAACCATCGCATCTAAATATCCCATGAAAATCAGGCGACCTACACCTAAGAAGGCAAGGGTAATATGTTAAGGGAGGAGAATCTCGCAGTCGCGTAAGTCACAAAAAAGCCCCCGTAAGAGGGATGAGTACATGGCGTCCCGCGGCGACGCCGGAGTAACCGCCTTCACTACATTTATACTAGTCTCTTTCATAAGAAACTCCGGACATTCCCAAAGAATGCCCACGATTTGTTCATTGAGTCACAACCGCAAACCAGGCCTATCTTGAAGCCCGACGATGAAGACGACGCCAGCACGCGTCCTTATAAACCGAGACAATGCAACAACAGGAACAAACCAATGCGCCAACTCGAGCTAGTACATTGGGGAAGAACCGGAAATCAGTTCTGCCCGTACTCTCAGCAGACCAACAGGATTGCCATATCTTTATCGCAATACTATGGAGTCTCTTCTTGAGTTCGGCTTGGTTTAAAGCTTCGACGTAGGTCGGGAAAATGTCCTGGTCCTCAAGACGTGCTCAATAGCCACGAGGCAGCCCGGATCTGGAGTTACAAGTCGAGTGGCAGAACGCAGGCAAGGACCGACAGAACCGCTCTAGAGGCAGCCCTAGGTCAGCGTGATAATAGGCAGTCTTTGGCCCGAAAGAAGACGTCTCTGAACCAGAAATAAACTAGCCTGAAAAATATGGCGTATGTATACCACGGATATAAAGATGCACATATGGATAACGTAATCCCCAGTCCTCTTCCACCACACGGTTGAAACAACCTATAGAGTGTTTGGCCTTCTCTTTAATTTGATTCGTGTGAGTCAACATACCCAGGTTGCCATCTAGTGTGACACCTAGGTATCGACCCGCTCGTTTAATAGAGAAATTGATTCCATAGGGAAAGCCAACAAGCGGCGGCCTCTTGAGGGAGCCCTTAACGATAACAACGAAGCACTTGGAGCTGGCGAATCTTAGGTGATTAGTTTTTCCCGAATCGCCAATGTCAGAGTGGACGTCTTTTGCTCTACTCTCAACTTGGAAACGAGTATCCTCGGCTACAAGAACCAGGATGTCGTCGGCGTGGCCAATGACTGCACAATTAGGCGACAATGAAATCCTCAATACATCATCAAAGAGGAAATTCCATAATAGAGGGCCTAGGACCGATCCTTGCGGGCAGCCCATAGTGATCGGTGAGGTAATGACTTCACTACCAGCATCCATTATTATCATCCTGTCACTGCAGTGGCTGCTAATGACAGCGTACAAGTTGCATGGGATCCTACGATTTTTAAGCTTATTGAGGATAGCCGACCACCAGGCACTATAGAATGTGTCGGAGATATCCAAAATTAGGCTCAATACATATTTGCAGTTAAATTATAGACTGATTGTAAGGCATCCTGGGTTGAGAGATCAGGACGAAACCCAAACTGGTGCTCCGATAATGGCGCATTGGCGCGTAGAAATGCTTCGAGACTTGAGGTGATGATCTTTTCAAAAAACTTACCCAGCACCGGCAAAAGTGTAATGGGACAAAAAGCTTTCGGATAAGAGGGCGAATTGTCGCCGTTATTAGGGATTATAATCATTTTTTCAGTTTTACAGCACTTTAGAAAAGAGTCATGTTTAATGCAGCAGTTTTAAAGGTAGGCGATGGTGGCTCCGGTAATGGGCCAAGTGTGCTTTATGATGTTATAATTCAGACAGTCAAAACCTGGGCCTTTTCTGGGCTGGACTCGTTGAAGATGATTCTCTACTTCGTCCATGCTTATCTCAGGACTGGTTGGAGTTGACGGAAGAATTTTGGCATTTCTTCTAAGCTCTCCGTCCCTGGAGGAATCGTTTACCCATATTTATATTATATTTTAAAGAATGGCACATTTAACGCGTATTCTTAATAATAATTTAATATAGTAAAGTATGCATTGTAAATATTTGTAGTTAACTCTTTCAGTGCGGCGCGTATGACGTACATGCGCGAGATTCTTTCGAACTCTCGCTTGTAACATGTAAACTAGAGGGAGTAAAGTGATAGTGTTTATTTTAAAAATCAGCTCATAAACACAGCTAACAATAAATATACAACATATTACATGGAAATTATAGGAACTATGTAAATATTTATTTTGTTTACGTCAGTGTCATTGTCGAAAAAATTATTAGAAAAAAATAACAATTACAGGAACGCTCAGAGCCAATGATAAATTCGTTGGGAGAGTCTCAAGTCCAAAGATAAGGAAGAATTTTTTAGTCTCTTTGGTTTCACTAAAAATTTTGTGATAATAAATTGGCAGAAGGCATAAAAAATAAGCCAAAAATTAAAACTCACTATAATCACACAAAATGACTATAGCTATAGACGCCTATTTATGGAATTAATAGACATAAGGGCCTTAAATGCTTATATATTCTACAAAAAAAAAATCCCGGTTAGAAAAAATCTGAGCGATGATTTAATCGGCACTGGATAATGTAAATATTTAAAAATTGAAGTGGAGAAATTAAAAAAAATGGAAAGAGCTGGTTTTGAAATGAACACCAAATAACAATTCTAGAGCCGAATATTCATAAAAGGTGCGAGTTGTTATTTTTGCCCTCGTAATGAAGATAAAAACAAATATTTTTTGTTGTACTTGGAAAAATATATCTGTGTAAAAAAATGCAGTTAGTTTTTAAGATTTAATTCGTATTTATTAGAATAAATATTTTTTTTATATATTCATCGTTGTATTTTTTGTGTTTTTAAAATAACCATGTTTTCTAGTCACACTGTAGTTGATATGACACAATTATGAAGCATATCACTGACTATTTAATTCTTAGAAAAATCCATTTTTGATATTAATTGCTGAAGAATTCATCAATATCTTGATGATTGAAATGCTTGGGGTACTTGAGCGACCCCCATCGGATGACGCGGTTGATTTTTGTGCACCTGGACGGCAAATTTCAAAAAAAATAATCAAATGCATTTTTTTTCTATATTTTTAAATATAAAAATATGAATAAAATAATTAATTATCTACGATGTATTTCTGTATTATTATTAATGATTTTATTTTTTAGTGGATTTTTTTAAATAGAAAAAATCAAACCAATAACAAAACATGAACTCTAAAGTACTTTTTCATTTGCCAGAATGTAAAATCAGTAGATTTTTTACAAAGACATTTTATTTAAAAATATATTACCTTG
Source organism: Philopotamus ludificatus (assembly GCA_022495035.1). NCBI lineage: Eukaryota > Metazoa > Arthropoda > Insecta > Trichoptera > Philopotamidae > Philopotamus > Philopotamus ludificatus. The sequence continues at coordinate 27,227 of JAGXCT010034755.1, forward strand.
ATTTTACTTTTTAAGTTATTTTTTTATTATTATTTATATTATGGACGATAAACGAGTATATCGTTAACTGGGGTGTCGTATAATAAAAATGGAGAAATGGAACAATGTCTTTGACATACAAATATTAATCCTCGTACATAATACGCAAGATAAGATTGCAAACCTTAACAATTTTAATGATTTTTTATACGAAAATTTGTTTAATATTAAATATTTATTTATATGCAGGTATATTGATAAATTTAATTACTTATTTTTAAATGGAAATATGGCCGCGGTATATTGTGGTACCATCATTATGATAATTAGAACAATAGATAAGTATTTATCGCTAGACTGATATTTTTGGCAAACATTTGTAGGATAAATTTTATTTATTATTTATATTATATTTAAACATTCTATATTTCGCATAAATCGCATTGTGTTGCGGCCAAGGATGTTTTCGCCTTTTTCACAGAGAGGAGGCAAAAAAAAAACCAACCAAAACCAAGTCTGTAAATAAGTGATAAGACGAATATCGATAGCGTGTCAAAAAGCCGCGATCTTGCAAAAACCGTTGCTGTGGAAGGAAAACTTAAGCAAGGAAAAGTATTTCGCAGACTCGTCGAGATAGGGGGGGGGAGGAGAAAATAGTCCGACACATGGCAACATTTCTCAACGCGACCGGCACAAAGGAGCGTGTTGCGTAAATGGCGCGGGATTCAAAACGCCCTGAATAATTTACCGGCTCGAATTCGACACATTTCAAATGGACGTATTATACGCGGTGTTGCCATAATGTACGTAAAATTTTTATCACCCAATTACACCGGGTGGATGGCGATTGCTTTGTGTCGCAGCCGGAAAGAGGATCCTCGTGTGAAAGTGAAGGCGTAATGGGACAAAGCCCGGATATCTTTTTTTTTAAAAAGATACCAGTCACTTCAGGGTTAGTGGGGGAAACCTATTTATGACACTTTTCCCCTGTATTTTTATGCCCAAATAAACATGAAAATTACAGCCGACAGGATCAATGTCGTGCGTATGTAAAATCGATTGGCCGCTCGCTTTTTATATCATTAGACACCCCCACTCACCCCCAAACGAGAGAGACCACTAACGTTTAGTTGTAAAAATTGGGGAAAATAAAATGCCACACGTATATAAAGAGAGTCCCGATGAAAGGGGTGTCATAAATTCTGAAAGAGATGTGTATCTTTAACCCGTTCGTTTAGCATGTTATAGAATAGAATATTTCACGGCATTACACGTGTTGAAAATTTACATTAAAAAATGTATGTATTTTTTTTAATAGATGTTACAGATAGCGAATGACAACCGGACATAAATTTTATTTACTGATGTATCGAATTTCCATTTTATTTATATACGAGGTTTATTAAAAAAATATTGTCGAATTTCTACTGTTCGGAAAAGCGTTGTCCCAAATGTATCATATCTGATAGGGACTACTTTGAAAAGGAAAAATTTTAATAAATAAATGCAAAAATAATATTAATATATTAGATAAAATAAAGCTCTTTTCGAATAAAAAAATACAATAGTATTAATACGAATTTTTAAACATTAATTGGTTAAATAATTATTTTTTCTTATATGATATAACTCAGAATTTCAATCGACTGAATATAATACTTCAAGGAAATGTATCAATTGTATTAACCCTTTAATCGCCTTAAAATAAAATGAAACGCCTAAACATATCGACATTCTAACAATCACATTGCATTCAAAAGATGTCTTTGCATTAATTTTCATTTAAAAATATCATATTTATTCATAAATAAATTCGTGGTAGCGTTTGCCGTGGCGCTGGTTTCGCGTGCCTGCACGCCGTGGCGTCTAAACGGTTAATGGTGTTTGGAAGTACAGTTAGCCCTCCTATAGCGTTTCCTCGATTTACAAAATACATTTATTTCGCTCGGCAATGTATTTACGAAATATCTAAATTGACCTAAAAAATATTAGAATTTTGTAGAAAACAGCGATTTACAGGAAACGTTATACGAGGGTTGACTGTATTAAAATATTCATGGCGAATCTTGACATATTTACTAAAGATTTTGAAATTTTCATAACCCTCCTGCCTCTTTTTAAGTCACGCCACTGATTTAATCAACGATTTAGTATTAAAAAAATAATAAACAAAAATTTTACCCATTTCTCAAAAAGGTTCACGATCACTTATATGGTGCAATACTAATGTAATGTAATTGGCTGACACAATACGTTTTTTTTTAGTTAAAAAATCCAAAATATCGACCAAATTATGAAGTATATAATGAATAATCCATTTTTAGATAAATCGATGAAATATTCTTCGATGAATTTTTTTTTTCAATATTAATTAATTATTAATTTATATTATAAGCAAGATATCTAAAACGACCTAAACATTACCTACTTACCTGACCTAATTATTTATTATTAGTCTAGTTACTAGACTAACTAGACTCTAGTAAATTGAGTATAGAAAAAAATAAAAAATGAAAAACAAAACAAGACTCTCATAATTTCCTATAAACTTGGAAAATCACGGATAAATATTTCCGACAAATTACAAGGACGTTTTATAATGGTAGGAAAATATAAATGATTTTTCATGTTTCTGCACATGCTACTATTAATTGCAAAAAATCTTCATTCTGTTATGCATTTGTTATGCATTTAAAATGATAGCCTGTGTGATTAATTATTAATTATTTTTTTTAACATTATTTAGAAACATATTTTTAAATTTTATTATTCGAAATGATTAAACATATGTTCACCTATATTCATTCTAAATTATATGATTCTAGCTCAAATAAAAAATAAATTACCGATTTTATGATTTCGTCCAAAACACTTTTTACGAAAAAAATTAAAATAAATAAAAGAATAGTAGTGGTCAAAAATTGAGAACCCCTGAATAGGCACATAGCTCGGATGCAGATTTATTACTTTTTTATTTATTATTATTTTTCATTATTGCGCATTGTTTTTAAAATAAATAAATAAACATTTAAATCAGAAAAGCTTGGAAACTCTTTTATATCGTATTTCCTATGTCATTATTCATCTTGGCGACCCTATCGCGAAACTATGGATTCGACACTTGGTTTTTACATGCCATCCCCCATCCCTAGAGGCCTAGGGTTGTTTACCCCCACGGTATTTTTTCTGCGTTTCATAATTATGCCGGAACATACATTATCATACAAACACTTATCCATTATTTTATATATGGAAATATATACACTAACCACAGTTTGAGAAATACTGATCTGACTTATAAAGCCATAGACAATTGTATAGAAGCTAGGTTTCAATTTTCAAATCAATCGATCGAAAGGTTTAATTATTTTTAATATAAATTTGCGATCAAATCATTGCATAAATAAATAAACGTAATTATATAAACATTATTATATTTAATTAAGTGCAAAACTGGTCAGTGACATGCAAAATTATCCGGCAATTTAATCTCCCCTGACATTTGTCACTGACTAGTGACAAGTTGACGAGCGAGTGACATTTACTTATGGAGAGTTTACTAACTGACGACACATGCCATCTTGAGGAATCTCTAATCGTACAACAAACTAAAAATATTATTAATAAACGCTACATTTTATTATGTCGATGCTTTCGTGAGTTATCTGTGAAGTACTGATAAACATTTGCACACTCAATAAAACCTTTTACCCGATTCAATATAGTGCATATTTACGACAATTAGATAACAACAATACGCTCGTTCGGTGTTAATTATTTTTAAAAATAATTAGAGAAGGTCGCGGCCATAAAAAGGTTTCATAATCTACATCATCGATCTGAATAGAGCTGTGTAATAATGGATTGACCCCGATCCCAAAGCTCATAGCCTAACAACTACATAATATACATCCATCCAGATTGATAGACATGATTATCTCTATGGGAAATATTGTGACCGATGGGAAATTTGGTTATGAACGATGGCACCATAGAGAGCTGGAAGATTTTTTTTTAAATCCACCACGCTTTGCTTAATTCAGACTTGGGATAATATCGCCAGTGATTCATGCTTATAAGGTCTGAGGACTCAACTTAAGTGAAATTGAACGCGGTAACAAATTGCCAGCTTTCCCGGCCGCGTTCCTTACATTCGCCAAACAGTTAATTGAATTATTTACAATAGTGACAGTTATTTATTAAGGAAGGACCGGGCTAGGGTACGCAATAGAGATTAAGGTCTTAAATTTGACATGCGGAGTCTTCGGTAATACCGTGTGGCCTTTGACGGACGTCCTCGAGAGATAAGAGAGGAGCCCTGCTCAATTGCGACCTCAAAGAAAGCGTATCAAGAAGTGGAATCGTGACGTAAGCAAGCTCAGTCTAATAATTAATTATTAACGCTCCGACTATTTTTTTTTGTTTAGCTATGTCGAGAACATGAATGCTCGTTTTCAGGATGAAAAATGTCGACACATTTTTTTTCTCCGGTAAACGATTGAAAAAAGATATTCCATCAGTGAAATTGCTCTGAAATTTTTTTATCGAGTCCGCTGAACCCAAATTAAAATACCAGAGGTCGTCCACAATCAAGCCGAGGAAAAAATGTGTTGAAATTGCGATTAAATTTTCTACCTCGCGATTAAAAAATTGATATAAAAAATGTTTTCATATATATAATTCACTGCTTATTTTCAATATTTTATTGGAAATAAAACATCGGCAATTGTTATTGGTTATAGGGGAAAACATTTATTAATAGCTGCTGTAAAATTTTAGATGGGGTCCATGGATATATGTTTTTAGACCCATGCTTGTAAAACAATCTGTATATTTTTTTTAATGCAATCAATTGGTGTTTATGTATATTAAAAAAATAATACATATTATGACATATTTAAAAAAATTCAATTTCTTTTCTAAATTGTTTGTCTTCAAGGAATGATGATCAAATCAATACTATGTCCATCTAAGTTTTTTCAATTATTCAACCTAAGCCTATTAGCTTTGCTCCTAGATTATAAGACCTGATTGAAGTGAGCAAAAGAATTTATTTCTAAATTATTAAAAACTACTGTAGATGTAATTAGAGCAATTCTCTTAACCAAATATTCAAGGTAGACGAGACGTGTTTATTTTGGGAAAATAATTCTAATCGTACATTTCTATTCGAAGGAAGAATCGATTAACCGATTAACGTTGATTCTTGGCGAAAACTTGGATAATGATTTAAAATTAAAGCCAATATTAGTTTATGATGCGGAAAATCTCAAAGAATTGTAAGTGAATGATAAAAAAATTGCTCCTACTCATTTGAAATGCCTATATTTTCGAACATTAAACATTTGGATATATTTTCAGGAATTAATTGTGTGCGAAAGTCAAGAACTCCATAGACCAGGGTTTCCCAAAGTGTGAGCCGCGGTGTCGTCATAAAGGCGCCGCGAAATATTCAATTAAACAATTTGGAAAATTTGTTGAAATTCCCAATTTTTGAAATTTTAGAGCCATATTTTTGCGCTCGCTTTTGTCAAGAAGAATAAAAATTAAAAAAATAATAATGTATCGAGGGAGCCGCGGAAAAATCTGATGTTTTAAGGGAGCCGTAAACCGAAAAAAATTAGGAACCTCTGGCATAGACGATGGAATCATGAATTCTCCCGCCGAAATTTATAACTTCAAAGTTCTTTTCAAACTTTCTTTATCTTTTCAAGTTGACGAAACATTTATTACGACGCTAAAAATAATCTAAGCAACGTTGAATATCAATTAAAAAATATTTATCGGTTCGGTTCTGGTTTTACGGAAAAAATAACGGTTAATTTCAGTTTAAGGTTCATCTGTGATTAATTATCATTTAAATGTTTTAATTTAAATTAAAGTAAAGTATATTTTCCACTAGAATTTGGAATATTATTATTTTTTTTTTGTAATCGGCATGATAAATAAATTGATACAATAATATTAATATAAATATAAATATTTCATAGTATATTCACATATAATTAAAAAAATATGAATAAAAAATATCTCCTAATGTATTTTTATTTAAACTATTTCTATTGTCTCGTAGAGTAAATTTTAAACGAGAGAAGGCTCTTCAACACTAAGTTATGTTTTTGGGGCTTCTAATACCACCATTGAAATTTTGTATCAATGAGAATTTGGAATTTTATTTTCCATCTAAAATTATAAAATATGTTTTTCGTCTATGTAATTAAAGTTATTTAATAGATATTATATGTTTAGGTCTGCTGAAATAGGGAATCTTTGTGTCTTTAAGGCTAATTCCTTACTCCCTAAAAAAGCTAAGCATTGCATTTCTTTTTTACACGGATTGAATTTGAAAATGTACTAAAACCGATTTTTTGGTTCGAAGCTTTGTCTGTCTATTGGGACTTTAAGTTTTTGATTTTTCTCGAATAACTCTTTTAATATAAATCCAACATTTCATTAACTTTTGTTGTCTTTTGTGTTTGTCTAAAAAAGTCTAAAGAATAAATATTATAAATAATAATAGACCTTTATTGTCCGAAATTGTGCGAAAAAAATAAAAACAACAATATTCGCTTCGGGCCATGGGCGCGATGATTTTTCTCGCTTGCATCCGGTACAATTTGCTGGTTCGAGTGAAACCATGTGATTGGCACATGGTTTTACTGCAATGGTTTGACTTGAAATGTTTGGGGTCTATTTTCCATTATAGATAGACCCCTTCCAAAGACTCGGTTTTTTTCGAGCCGCGTGACGAATCGGTTAATAGAAATACAATAAACCCCTTTATAACGTCAATATAGGTTCCACGTTATAGGGGGGACGTTGTAGGGGGGTAAGGTTTTTCAATTTTATTTTTTGATTTGAAGGAAATCAGCACAAATGACTTGACTCGCGCGATGAGCAATATCCTTTCCTATTTTGGCTGGCGTAATCTTCCCGCAATTTGCGGCCAGGGAAGATCAACGCGACATTTTATTATTTAATTATAGAAAATTATAAAATATTTTTATGAAAATTCTAATTCGCGTTTAAAAAAAATTACGTTATAGATCGACGTTATAGGAAAAAACCGCCGCAAACGTTATATAAGTGTGCGTTATAGAGGGTTTACTGTACTATTAAAAAAACGGCAAAAGATATATGTGGAAAAAGATTATTTAATGAGAATTTGGCATTGCTTCTTTGCCTTCTTCTCTCTGGTCCACCGAGTCAGGCCCCGTACGGGGTGAGTTTGGCGTGTCTTTTCGTAGAGCAATCCTTAATGTCCTTAATGCTTCTTTGCCTAGTATATCGTACATACTTGCTGTGTCGTATATATTTGCAAATATATACGACACAGCAAGTCACACGCAGCTTTCTAACCGTACATAATTTAATCTCGATTGGTGATCGCTTTCAGTCAAATTGTATAATATTTTTGAAGGGTCGCACGAGAAAGAGTGGCGGGCCGCGGGTTGCCCTTCCCTGCTTTACAGTAATGCCAGATCAAAAAACAATGGTTATTTTCAAAACAGGTACCTGTTCCTACTCCTCAGCCAACATTATCATTGAAAAACTTTTGTTCTGCATTTGATGAAATATTTCGGATAAAAAATTTGCAAATGTTGAACAGTTGTAAAATCAGCGGGATTTATATTTTATCAGTAAACCGCCAGAGTTTTATAAAAATGGTATTAAAAAGTTGCCTATGTTATGGAGGAAGATCATAGACAATGAGGGAAATTATATAACAGAGTGGTTTCAACGATTTTTTAAGATAAACGTTAATTTACATATAAATCTCGTACATATTTTAAATTCATTTAATTATTGATTCAATTCGTGTGTTCTTTTTAATTATTAAAATAATATTAATGGATGGTACTTACACATCTCCTTCCCCAGGACCCACGTTTCCGGTCTGGTGTTGACCTCCACGAGCACGGTCGGCGTGCACACAAGCAGAACCATCAGATCGGCAATGCTCAGGTTCATCAGGAAGATGTTGGTCGAGTTGCGCATGTCCTTGGTCTTCATGATGACGATGGGCACCATCACGTTGCCGACGACCCCCAGGCACATGATGATGATGCAGAAGACCATCGACGTCGTCCTTATGTAGGCGGGGATTTGCGGGTACTCCGGCTCGCCGGTCGAGTTGGCGGTCGAGTTGGCCGTCGAGTTGGCCAGGTCGAGCGCCGCGACCAGCTCGGCCAGGGTGAAGTTGGCCTCGTCGTTGGTCTCGAATCCTCCGCCAAACTCATTTCGAAGAAGCGCGGTACTCGTATAGTTTTGCAATTTTGTATTTGAATGTGTCGAGAGGGATTGTAATGCAGTGCTTGGACCCACGACTGAGGCGATTGTTGAAAACATATGTTTGTGGTATTAGATTTTATATAAAAAACGTTCTTATTTACTAGCGCACTACATAGTGTTTATTCTTATTCTTATACTTATTCGTTGATTACATCACGTCGAGTCGAAAATTATTATAAAATATATAGCACAGAATTTTAAAGCATCGTTTTTATTATTATGCAATTATTTTTATTGGACATCGAAGGAATCCTGCAACAAAACACAATATCACATTAATACGCATTCAATTTCCAAACAGCTGTATTTATTCTCGTATGTGGCCGACACAGTGTTATCGACAGTAAAATAAGCTATAACTCGGTGTTATTTTATTTCTGGCATCAATTTCGCCAGCTGGCTCGCTTGGCAAATAAATATATTTTAAATTGAGTTAAATTATTTCCTAATAACCTTTGCTGTAATAAATTACTTTAACCAGTGGATTAAGCTGGCATTAAATTAATTCGCGAATTGGCAATAAGCATCGCGGCGGCGGCCAGAACTTGTCAGAATTATTCGCAAAGCGTTTCACATTGAAATTTAAAGCAAAAGCTCTTACGTCTTTAATATGAGATGTATTCATCATTTTAATTGGGCAAAAATACTATCTATTTTTGTTAGCTTTTATTATTTTTGATAAATAAAACTTGTTTTAAATATTTATTAAAAGTATATTTTTACTATATGAGGGATGTTAAATTTTTTCATATATATTTTAAGACGTATATATACATAGTAATAGGTCATAAACATGTATTATACATAGATCGCTATGTACAAAATATAAAATTTGACAAAAGAAGTCGGCAGAATGGGATATAAAATGAATATTTTTGCTAATAATGAATACCAGTGAGTCGTAAACAGGCTCAAAAAAATTGTTATACATTTTTAATTTTTTAGAAAAAAATATAATTTAACTTTATCACAACTACAAATGTCAAAATACGTCATAAATGAGATAATTGTACTATAAAAAAAAGTTTAACCCATTTAATCCCAGCCTTTTTTGCATAGAATATATGTAGAATCCCAAGCAATTTTTTTTGGTAAAAAACAATAGTTTTCATTATTTTTTTTATCTCAGCTAATGATTCGTTTAAAAACATAATTCTTTTGCTTAGAATTACCTCTACTGTAAGTTTATATATGAAAATGTAACTAATATTTAAATGAATAAAAACATAAACAAACAAAAGAAAAAAATAATTATAAAAATATTTATTCCTAAAACAATATAAACTTTGAGTTTGAATCATTTTTTCATTGTTAAAAATCAATAACTCGTCATAAACTGTTAACATGTCGCCCCAGATGTATTAATACACAGGAAATACATCATTTAAAACACTATGAATTTAAATTAAACGAAAAAAATATATATAGCCTATTTTTTAATGAAAGTTTTGAGGCCGATGATCGGCCCCGTGGGAGTAAAAGGGTTAAGCATCAAAGAAGAGACACATCCGACCAAATCGATTTATAGAGAGTAATGTCATACGTGGGAGTAAAAGGGTTAATTAATGATCAAGTACAAAGCGCATACCAATGTCAATTTTAATTTTAAATATTTAAAATATACCATAGAAATTTTATAGATGCTAAAATAGCCCAAAAAGGCATTTTCTACAGCTAGAAAAAACTTAAAACGACAATTTCGTCCTAGAAAAATTAGTGAAAATGTTTTGTAGGTTATTAACTTGTAGACAATTTCTTTTTTCGTACAAAAAACCTCTTTCTACAAGGTATGAAGATAGAAAAGCTATCAAAAACTTTCTTGCAATAACTTATAATGCAGGATAAGCATAAAGAATATTTTTATGAAGCCAGAACTTCTGATAAACGGTTCTAAACTGCACTTTCGCATGTACGTAATCCAGCCTAAATGGGATCACGTGGACACTCATTTTTTTTTCTACCTGATATGGACCTCTAGATATCCATATGAACCACTTATGTGGGTGTTAAAGGGGTTTTCAATCATTCTATTTTTTATAAATTGAGCTTTATAAACTGGTATTAAAAAAGTCTCGATGGAACGTGATAGTAGATGACTCTGACAGTAATTAAATGCATAATTACCCAATTTAAAATGTACACCATTTTTTTTCTTTCTTCAATTATTGTTTGTTTTTAATATATTATATGTATCCTAAAAAAAATATATTTTCAAAAAGGTTTCATAATTAATATTTACCTTTTTATTAATTATTCATCATATGCTAAAGCATTTTAAAAAAAATAACTAAAATACTGTCCCTTTGAACTCCCCGGGCACATCTGTTGCGAATGAAAAAACTGGAAGAAATGTGCTAGGTCAATACCCTCTCGCGCCTATAGGCACGAGATATTGTTATCCAACCAAACACGTGCAAGGTCATTAAAAATATAAAAATGGGTAAAATGTTTGATTTCCTTAAAATCGCAAAATACAATCAAAAGAACCTAACCCTAAATTTTGTATGGGTGCCTAACTTTCTATAGCGTTTTTTCTGTAGCGTGGTCCCTATCTGAACGCTATAGTAAGGTTGACTATATTTTACTGCAAGAGAGATACGCCAACGTTGATTGCTTGCTAGAAAAAATTATCTTCATAGTTAAAAAGTGTAAATCTGATTAAGTCAGCAAAAAATATAATGGATGCAATACTATAAATAAGTCAATAAAATTGGAAAGGCTTTGACGGAATGAATGGCGAAGATATTCTAGATTTACTGGCTGATAAAGACGATAAAGTTAAACATTTTTACTTAGCATAAAGAACGTACTATTTGTAGTTATATTTTTTTAAGTGAAGATCCTTTTACAGAATATTAGCTTCAATATGTATGTTAATAATATTATATATATTTTTTTATTAGGTTAATTTGTTTTCAGCACACATGTGTCATTGCTTTTCAAAGAAAATTCCCACGAAAGACCACTCGGTATATATTTTGTACGAATTCCTAGATAAAACCATCACGCGCGGCGTCAAAATATGACGCGATAATTTCCTCAAATTCTGAAATATAATTATCCAGTCTGAAACATCTCCGTTCAGCGTCTCGTAATATGTATCATGAGTAATAAAACCCGACCATCTTCATAGAGCGATCGTAAAGCCGTTACTCTCGACTCTATTTCGGACAGCTCGGCAAAATTAAGAGCACACGTGAAAATTGAAATTTTCATTAGGTCATTAGTGACCCGCGCAGAGGTTAAACTGGCGACTAAACACGATGCGAAAGTTTGTTAATTTGTTGAGTAATTTGCGAGTACGCCGTGTGCATAAAACAAGACTTTTTCGCTAACGAGAAAACAAATTACAGGAGAGTAATTGCTAAATTTACATTTCCGGCTAGTTCGTCAAAGAATATTAAAGTTTGGCCGAGAAATAATGAATTTGTGGTTAATCAAGAAATTGCAAATTCGCCCTCGCTAAAAATATGGACGCAAAGATATTTATAAACATGATTGTGTTTGGCGAAATTCGTGCGGGTGTATATAATTGAGACAATTTCCCATAGGACGCAAATAGGTCAAAATATTATTGTAATTTCGATCGAGCGTACATACAGGGTGTGTTTTGGCGTCTTTGAAGCCCATTTAGAAGCCCCGTTTGGGGATCGAAGATATTTCTAATCTTGTCTTTCTGAGGCTGTTGGACCGTGCCGTTAGATATTAATTGACTGATGTGATAATCTCTATCTCCAAGGATTCAGAAGAGAATCGTAATACATGTTCTGGGAAATAACATGTAAATCACTTTTTTATGATAATATATATAAATAACTTTTAGAATAATACACAGATATTCTTGTATTTTAAAATATTCTATTACTATTTCATATTGTTAACATTTCGTAAACAAGTATTTGATTAATTCTAGAGCTTCAGAAATAATTTATTGGGTATGTATCACAATTTTCAAGTATTGATTCATCGGTTACACTTACTATATTATTTATTATTTATTGATTATTCCTAAAAATACAATTCTGATACTTGCAAGCTATATATTTTGAGTATATTAATAGAACTTTAAATAAAAAAAACCTTTAGTTTCTGTGACAAAACATACATTTTTCGATCTAATTCGATTTCAAAAAATATATTATGTTTATTTTTATTCACCGTGAATATCAAGAGATAGTTGTTTTATTTTAAAGTATTTATCTATATTTATTTACATATATATTTAATATTTATCACGAAAGATTTATTCCAGAGACTGTTGTATAAAAAATAAAATTAAAGTAAACGCTAAAAACGCTAGTTGATATTTTCGTATATTTTTTTTAACTAAAACATGTAAATCAGTTCCCGAAAACAGTTTATTTTTATTATTTGGCTACAAAAATATTAGGTGAATTAGTTTTTAAACAAATTGTGGAAATAAATTAGGTGTGAATTTTGAATATCTGCAGATCTTTGTAATTTCTTTTATTCATAGATTCTAAAAGTTTAAAAATCACGTCTTTATTGACATTTTTAATGAATTTTCAAATAATATAATAATAAATTAAAACGTTTTAAAATGATATGTTTATTTATTATGACATTATTGAATAAAATTATTTTATAATCTAAGTACATAGTTATACCTTAAATAAATATATAAATGTGGAAAAAATCGTAATTTATTCATGATTATGTATTTGTATTATCTTTAAAAATAATACTCTCTATAAAATAATATTACGTAAAAATGGTATCTAATCTATTTATATAATTTTAAAAATATATTTTTATAATAGTTTTTATAACTTAACCATTAAAAATATAAAATACGATATATCGATACTATTACAATATATTTAATCAAAAATCCTATTTTTATAATTGAAAACTTAATAAAATATTGATTTATTAATATCATAAATATATTAACCCTTTTAACTCGTATAATTTTAAGACAAAGCTTTCAGAAACTCTTTTTTTTATGAATTATTAATTTTAAATCATTCGGAAAATGAGTGAAAAACGACCATGAGGTTTAATCTGATATCTAATCCAACAAAACATATATTTTTTTAACTAAATAAAAAAAGTACAACAGTAGTTTTTTCCAGGGCAATGACAATGAACGTATACGGCTTAACTGGAAAATTCGCTCTGGGTAAAATTTTTCATTCGTGATAATATTATTTTTATAATCAAAGAAAATAAAGCCTTTTAAAAAAATACATTTACGACATTTAAATATAATATATGTTTATTTTAATTTAATGTTTAATAAAATCCTTCTTTATTAATAATAATAAAATAATAAATATAGCTGACATAATAAATATAATAAATATACATATTATGATTATTTGAAATTATAAACATAAAAAAACATGGAAACATAAAAGAATAAAATTATTTCTTAGTTTACGCATGTATTACACACATGAAATACATATTTTATGTGTGAAAATAGCATAATTTCGACAAGTATCTTCCACGTACGCAAGAAGACTACCTCTCTAGATTTTCTAATTTGAAGGGTGCAGTAAAAAATTTGATAAAATAAAAAATATATTAAATATTGTTTATTACGACGTGAAAAACATTATTAGATGTTGCAGTATTAATTAATATTATATATTTTTTTATGAGATTTGACTGCGCCCAGCAATAAAGCGGTTAATTTAGTAGAGTGGAATATATATGTAGAGCATCCAGGATCGTTTTCCTTAAAATAAATTAAATTAAAAACACCTGCACTGGAAAATTCAGAGGAGCCGAATCCAATTTGGGATAATATATATTTTTTAATGGCGTCTCACATAATTATGTCGGATATTGACCCAAAAACATGTAGACCCTTCGCTATTTTTATGTATATATATTTTTTTTTAGGACGATGCATCCGAAATTATTATCCGTGAAGAATGTGCGAATTAAGATGTATTTGGGTCAAATTCGCAGATTTTCCGGTTGTCCGTTCTGACCCAGTGATCCTATTTTGGCCGAAATGCTTTATATCCGAGTCGCAATAATATCACAGGGATTTTACTGGCCATTAAGACGAATCATAAATCGATAATGTGCACACAAAGTGGGTTGCGCCATTTTACTGCGTGTCCTGTTTCAGAGATATGGATCTCGGAGGCGTATATAAAAGAAAGAGCATTGTCTTGCGATTTTTATCTTTTATACTCTGTTGCATGAGTTGATATCAGGTATAAAATAAAAAAAATAATGGTCAACGGTGATATGTGTGACTTGGAATGTGTGTGGCGGCCCTTATACGGCGAGTGTATAATGAGCTCGGTGTGTAATAAAAATACAAGCGAGATGATTTAGCATTATTTTTTTATTATACATCTATCCCAACAATGTATGAATGATTTGTATGAAATGATACAATTTTAATACGAACGATTTGGAAAAAATGTATCGCATACCAATCAAAATGATCAATTTCGTTTTTTACAACTCGATTATTAATATAGATTAGAATACGACTTGTAAAAAATATAAATAAATTATATTTTTTTAGCGTAGATCCGGGATTATATATATAAATTAAGTGACCGGGCAAAATTCCGGATTTAAGTCCTATTGAAAATATAATATTATTAAAACAATGGTTCGATCTGACAAACCTTCTAGTATTCTTGATTTAAAAATAAATATATTATATTTCGTATAACAATGAGATTTTCCCATAATACACAGACCCAGGCCATTATTTTGAGAGCCGTTAGAATATTTTGAGATGTATGAACTTGATGAATTTTATTGCTAGAATTTTTTTTATGTAATTTAAAGCTCTAGTTTTGTGAAAAATAAAATTATGTTATATTATATTATATTATATATACCATGTTGATATTTTTTGTTAAAATCCGTTATCTATAAATTGTTTATGTAATACGAACATAATAGTTTTCATGAAAATAATATCGAAAGGATTTTATTCGTTTTTCTGTCAAACAATGATTTTCTTTATTCGCCCCTAACATTTTTCTTTTTTATATATATATATAGCATATAACATAATCATAATACTAATAATTGCACATAAAAAGATACAGATAACAATTAGATTAAGAATATAAACAAAAATATAAAAAGTGGCATATTAGATAAATGTGTTATTACTTTTGTGATATTTTAATTTTAATTGACAAAATTTTAATATTTATTCATAAAGTTGCTTATTATTTTAAGTAGCTATAATTCTAATAACAAATATAAATATCTATTTTATTAAGCATTTTTTTAAAGTTTAGTCACATATATTTTTAATATAATTATAAAAAAAAAATGTCATGGTTGTGGTTAATGCTTTGCTATAAAACTATAATATAAAGTGTAAAATTAGTTAATAATAATCGTAAATCACAGCTTACTGTTATATTTAATCGATTTCTAATTTTTCTTAATAAATTGTTAACTTGACTAAATCCTGTCTCAAAGAAAAAGCTAAAAATAATGGCCTATAATAATTTCAAAATCTGACATAATTGACGTTTGAAAATTAATTTTATCTTCCAAATTTTACTTCAATTCAATTAATTATTCATGTAATAAAAAATCAATACATTCCTAGAAATATCTAAACTTTCGAAACCTTTTAGCTGCTTTAAAAATTATTAATTATATTAAAAGTATTGAAAATCATTTTGATTTAAATGGAAATAAAAAAATACAGTAAAATCCCATTTATACCTTTTTGTAGTTCCGATAGAAAAAAGGTAAATAGGGATAAAAAAAAGATAATCGGTAAATCGGTATGGTACATATTTTTGTTCTAGTTAAGAATTCTTTCAATCTTATAAATCGATTAGAAAGTTTAGTCTTGTACGTTTTCAATGCTAGTGAAGTAGTTTTTAAAGTTCTCAATATACTTCATATCATCTTCTTTTGTTGGAATTTTATGGATTAAGTTTATCTCTTCTTTTACTTTTTTGTTGAAACTTTATTGAACAGATTTAATGACAAATTAATAAATAATGTAAATTAACACATGAAATACACGAAAATAGACAACAAACTAATTTCAACTGAAACAATTGATTTCTGCTCCCTAATATTTATTTAGATCAATTAAATTCATTTTTAAATCAATTAAATATATTTGTAAATTAATTTGAATTTTAATGTATTCAAATTAAACATGAATCTAAAAATTGAACGTAAATAGCAAGAAAACGTGAATTTTCCGCTTTTTTTAAAACAGTGATGCAATTTTAAACAAAAAAAAATAACACGATATTTGGAATAGTATCGATCCCTTTTTAACTCTTATCGACCTCCATGGGGTCCATCTAGACCTCCTTGGAGGTCCAGGTGGACTTCCTTCTTACATATTTTTTTCGAATAACATTATACTTTGTAATAAAATGTATTTAATAAGTTATTTTAATTTTGTGAAAACCCTATCGTATTCACCAACGTTTATATATATAAATACATTTCTTGTGCGATTATTTTTAATCGTTGTGATTTAGTAGTTTGTTTTCAATAGTATTACGAATACGAGCTCGTATGATTTTTACAAGAAATATGTCATCGCAGTTCAAGACTCCAATCATTTATTCGCGTAACGAAACTAATTTCTCTTCCTTAAATCATTCCGGTGATTTTTCATCGCATTTTTTTTCACTACACGCTTCTGATCTAAATATATCGTACGATAAAAAAAACGTATAGTAATTTACGAGGAATTCCGACGAATTTGTAGAATTAGACGCGAGTATTCAAGGATATATATTATCAATTTTTTTTTGATAACAAATGCATTTATGTAATTTAACGTGTAAAAATACCGCAGAATTACATCATATGCATAATTTATTATCGCAATGTGGTTTTTTCTCGTGACGCAATGGCATATTATGCTAAATATGCGAGTTGCGATAATTTGACATGGATGAAAAAGTTAAAATCATTTCTTTTCATTTTGAACGGAAAAGTTGGAAAATTTCAGACAGATGTCTCTGAGGTAATCAATTTTTTAAACGAAATACGATGGCGGGTGTTGACATCCAACAAAAACCATAATAGAATTTTTGATCAGGAATCAGTATTTATATAACGCCTATATAACGAGATGATTAATATTTTGCAGAAAAGTATTACTTCGCCATCTCAGTTAATCTTAATAATAATCAATTGTTAAATATATGAATACAGTATTGATGACACATGGATGCAGAAAAAAATAGTATACATTGTGGACACAGTCATCGTTGGTATCTTAATGCCACTGACCTATTTCGGTGCAAATAAATAGCGAAATTCATTTAATAATGTATTTAATATACCGTGCATTATATAAATATTACATTTATTTTATTAACACCTGTGTAAAATTATTATGGCAATTTTTTTTTGGCAAATTCCGCGTGTCCAAATGGAAGCGTGCCGTAATGCGATATTGGCCCAACACATGGTGACCCCTGTCGATCACAATGAAGATACAGACGTGTACCATATGGTCTCTCGTATGCGGAATACTAAGTTTTTTCCTGAACAAATCCCATCTGAAAATCTCACGCTTTTAATATGACAGTTGGTACGGAATTACACGAGAGCAAAACGTATGAAAAGATCCAACTAACCGTATTACGCGCGTTATCAAAATTAATTAAATCGAGAATATATCATAATTTTCATACCAATGTCTGGGATTAATTATTCATAAGTCAACACATACAAATATGTACTGTATTTAATTTATTGCTTGAGCTGAAATAATTGATTAAATTAACTTTAATCAATTTTATTTTAGATCTACTACCAAACATGCTTTTTATGAAAATTCTATTTCAGAAATAACAGCAAATGATAGATATAAGATTGAAGTTTATTATGTCGCTGTTTTTTTTAAATATTAATTTACTGTATTTGGTAATACATATAAGGTTCTAAAGTTAACCGTTATCAAAAAATCCAATTGAAATATTATCGTAGTATATCTTCCCAGTTTTTGTTTTCCTATTAATGTTATATATCATATATTTTCAAAAATATATAAAAAAAAACATGTAATTAAGTTGATATATTTTCCAGTTTTGAAAAAAACTCTTTGGGAATATATTTGAATAATCAAAATTTTAATTTTGACTGGAGTTTTAAATGTTATAACGGTTCATCCAAGTAAAAATAATTATGTCAAAACAGAGAAAATATATGCATTAATATGCACTTTTTGAGTAATTCCATTTTTAATAAAACGCTGGTAATTTAATATTCAAAATTATACAGAATAATTGTCATAATTGTAAAATATTCATAGTTGTCATTGTGAAATATTTTTTTAAATATAATTTAGATATATATTGTTAAAATTTATTATTTGATATTAAAGAATATATCCACATCTATATTTATTCTAAATTTCATAAGTCTAGCTCATATGGAAAAGAAATTTTTGGACGTCGACGTCGAGAATTTTTAAAAGCAAGGAATTATCATTAAAAACACAAAGATTTCCTATTTCAACATACTCATACATAGAACATCTATTAAATAACTTTAATCATATACAAAGATTAACCAAAAAGAATTTTGGAAGGAAAATAAAATTGCAGATCCTCATTTATATAAAATTTAAATATGTACTGCTTTTAGGAGCATTTTCTATTTTAATTATTTATTATATTATTTTTCAACTTTATTCTACGAGACAATATAAATAGTTTAAATTATAATCCTTTAA
>JAGXCT010034756.1:0-26296 GCA_022495035.1 Philopotamus ludificatus
AAGTCTATTCCACGAATTTTAAATGTTAAATATTATAAATAATGTTTAGCAAATAGAAAAATTTAATTAACTAAAATCAAAGGAGATTTTCTATGAATAACATTAATATTTCATTTATTATAATCTGAAGTAGTTGATTTCGATATAAATTTCTTTCTAATATGAACGTTATCAATTGGCAAAGGATCAAAACGCCCCAGTCTGCCACAGGTGATAATAACATCGCTACTCTTTGATGTGAACAACGCGTGATATATATCATCAACAGATAAATAAATTAATTCGCTTATAAAACGATTTAAACTATTTTTAATATTATTTTTTGCATAAAAAAAATGATTAAATATTTTGCCATGACGGATTGTGTACGCGTCGAAATGAAGTGACAGATAAATAGCGCCGATGTTGAAATTTGTCATGTTTTAAATATATGTTTGACACATACGTCAAAATATAAACGTTTAACATTAATTTTGAATGTTTTAATTGCGACGTGTGACAATTTTTCGTGTTTAATTCAAGTAATCATATATCATCTCGAACGGAATCCATAAATTCCTCAAATCAATCAGGGCGGTGTATATAAATTGATACATGTATCGATATCAATAAAAACATGGTCGCGCAAAAAGTTGTTACGATCTAATTATTATATAAACGTCAAATCGCCATCATTATTCGTATAGCGAAACAAAATGGCGTTTATTACTTCATTTGTTTTGATTGATAATGAAATATTTGAATACAAATTTCAACGTAAACATTTTTGACTTAATTAATTAATCTTGCTTATTTCATCGATAATCATTCGTCGTATGTGGTTAATTAATTTATATGTGATTTTTACGTTAAGTAAATAATAATATATTTTTTTTATATTATTTACTAATATGAAATACATCAATTTCAGACTTCCATCAACCATCAATTAGAACGGTATAAATATTGTTGGACTAATTCCTGAAATCGAACTTAATGTGTTCAGATTAAGTTAACGCGGTATATTTTTGGAAGACATTAACGTATTTTTTCACGCTAATCGCTGGATTTGACAGAGATGCCAAACAAGAACACGATTCAAAATGTATTTTATGATATTGTGTCGTATTCCGAATATAACTTTGCCATGGTGTGCGATGAAGTTTCTCGAGTTTCCTGTAATATGGCCAAAGCAAAAGTGTTGAAGTGTCATTATGACATCCTGTCGCATTGTAAAATTTCTTATTTTTAGCTAAAAGCCTTTTAGCAGGAAGTCTCGAAGGCGACTTGTCAATTATAACAGAACTGTAACATAATAGTGTGCCGGTTGATTGTATACATGATCTATTAATACTTTCTGATACGATATGATTTATAATGGAGTTACAGAGTTATAAGTATTATCTGAGTAACGTCATTAAACAGTACGATAATTAAAAATATTCCGTAATGGCGGAATGGTGCGCATGCGCACTATGGAAAAAGATTTCATTATGGATCTAGTCACAAACAACAAATATTAGATAAAGCGAAAAGTAATGGATTTTCTTTTATTGCGTTATTTTGAAACTCGTTTGTCACCGGCTGCTGTTGACAAACGGCCATCGATTGAAGAGACACATTTGTGGTATATTATACTGTTTTTATTTAATAAAGGATTTAGACGAAGCTATCCAGACTATCTGCTATATTTATGGCGACATCTTGAATCCTCGACAGTGCTATATATGCTTTTAAAAGTTTAAAAGGTTACACTTTAAATTCATCTAGTCGTGCCGATGAAATCTATTAGGGACCCCCAAGTTTTTGATGAAATCCTACATATCACAAACTTTTTTTATTTGTCTAAAAAAATCTAAAGAAATATTATAAATTATCACTGTCCTCGATTGTCTGCAATTGCGAAAAAAAATTGAAATCAACTAAATTCGCTTCTGTAGTCACGGGAGCGATGCTTTTTCTCGCTCGCATCCGATAAGATGTGCCAAGTACGAGTAAAACCGAGCAATTGACACGTGCGGTGAGTGCTCAGTCTGCGGCAGGACATCGCCGAGTACGCTTGTCATTTACTTTTCATATAAACTAGTTAAAAAATCCAAAATATCGACCAAGCTATGAAGCATATTATGAATAACTATTTTTATTCTAAGAATAATTCATTTTTTAAAACAGTCAAGATATTGATGAAGAATTCATCAATACCCCCTTCGGACGACGCCGCTGTTTTCGAGCCGTCGTGATCGGTTAATGGAGTTCGATCCGTTTAAAACAATCAAAGAATCGTCACAAGACCTCGGTTGTTCATGGTCAATGAATGGTATCAATAACAAATAACCATCTTTATTGTCCAGATATCAAACCGATCAGTTTCTAAGAAGTATTGTTACTGAGGGTGAAAAGTAGGACCTCTATACCCATCTGAGAAGGTAAAACAATGACCTTAATTGAATTACGTATCTGTGTCCATCCCTCGGCCATCATTGATTGTAAAAGGTTCTCCTTTTGTATTTGGTGGGATGTTTTGAGAATAACTCACTATGAATTACTAAATCCTAGTCAAACTGCTACAGCAGATGTGTATTGTTTCCAATTAGTAAGATTAAAGGAGGTACTGCTTAAAAACGGTCAATTTCAGAAACCAATAAATGAAGAATAGTCCAAATTGATAATGGAAGACCACACACAATATAAAATAAGAGAGGTAGATTTAGAAGATCTGCAACATCGACCATAATCATCAGATATTGTATCTTCGGACTACTACATTTTGAAGTCGATGGAACATTCGCTTCTAGATAAACACTTATAAATGCTGAACAAGTCTAAAATCACTCAATCAGTCGTATTTTGATTAAAAATTCCATTAGAATTTTACCAAAGAGGTATTTAAAAATTGTCAAGGCGGAAAATATTTAACAGAATAATAGTTTTTGTTTAAATAAGCTTTTTGTTGCAATAAAAATGACATTTTTTTCCGCTTTACCTAATAACAATGTTTTTATAATGATATACACTTGTCCCTGGTGTATCTTGATATTGATAGCCATATTGGTTGGATGACGAAATGGTTTTGCACGTTTTGATGTGCTCGGTGATTTATAAGTTCTAAAAATACATTTTTGGACAAAAATAACGCCGTTGAAAATGTTTCTGGTTATGTATTTGCCAGACATGGCGCCCTTCGATTGCTTTCTATTACTCGAGATAAAAAAGTATGACATTTTTCCAACATTGAGGAGAAAACGACGATATTGTTAAATAAGCTAAACGCCATACCGAAAATTGCATTCCAGAAATGCTTGGGAAAAGCTCTGATGTAAGAATACTGTGATGTATCCGACTACTTTAAAGGGAACAAAATTAATATTGATAAATAAATAAGGTATTTATTAAATAATTCTTATTATTTTATCAAACCTCGTATGTCTTATTATAACACATAGCAGTCAAACATGCGCAGGGGCGGGGCACTCTCGCTAACATTTGGTGAAACGTAGTTTTTTACAAAAAAAAGTCATAACTCTTTTATTAATCAAGATATTGAGCCGAAAACTTAACTACTTGAACTTTAACATTTACTGGATATTAAATTCAAATGAAAATATTTATATCTTATAGCAGGGGTGATCAAGCTTTTTGGAAACGGGCCGAATTGATTTTTTTATAAAACATAATTTGAACATGATCTTTTGAATGTTGAATTTTAAATATATTTTTATAGAATGTTTGTGTTTTTGAAATTTCAAGTTCATTAGCCGTTGGATCCCTGGGACAGACCATAATTTTTATTATCCACAACAGCTGTTTATAGCTCCGAATGTTGAGAAAAGTCATAAATAAAAAAATAACAGTGTAATAAATAAATAAATTCTTAAATGGTGTTTATTTTGCAGTAAATATTAAACATTAAGCAATTGTCGACAATACTAAACACACTCATTGTAAAGAGTCTGAATTTTTCTTTGTATTTGTTATAATTATCAAGTATCTAATTAAAAAAAATATTTAAAAAAACAGATCGTTGTAAAAGTTACAGCCGATCAAACGCGCGCCCCGGACATATACAAAAGCGCTTTTGACGTGGAATCCACGACCCCGTAGACAACGAGTCAACTTTGTGTACAACGTAAATACACGGATTATCCAGAAAAAGAAAACTGCATCTACGGTAAAAAGGAAATCGGCCAAATTTGCCGTAGTAAAACCGATGATACTGATATAGGGCAGTGAGTGTCGCATTTTCAGACTTTCGTACAAAATTTTGGAATTGTGCCCAACAAGTTCAAGGAACTGAATTAAAAGTCATGACAAATTCTTCGCGTGGATCTTAAAAAACAATTGAGTTACGATCTCATTAACATTCGAGTAGTAAATAAAACGAAACGCTACCGTTAAATATGCATTTTAGCACACAGACACATAATTCTGGATAATTAATATAATAAATACGTCCATTGATTGTCTTTGCTATTTATCCGGTCGTTAAAATGAACAAAAAAATATGTTTTATAGCAGAAAATGCGACAAATTTAACCGACAATGAAATAAACGCAGTGTAAAAGAAGGCTAATCGATAGACATTGTGTATTATCTTTTGATCCCATCAATTGTTATCGAAGGTCTGCAAAGGCTTTGCACGAACACATGAAAAATTGCAAAGTCATAATTCAATATTCGAAAAAATATATATATAAAACAATAATTTGATAATCCCTTTGTATAACGACTTAATACGTTATACGAAATGAAAGCTTGTAAAAAAAATAGCGATGTTCATCGTAATCTGTTAATAATGGAATCTATATTATATTAGTTTTTCCGGCAAATATTTACAATGGACTTCGTTTTACTTTAATGGGATATTAAATGATTTTCATTAGTTTATAGTCGAAAATGCAATTTATTTCTTTGTTGTCGTGGCATTTGGTCTTGATAAATTTATTTCTTGGATACGGATCTATTTTGACATTCTTTCTCAGTAGTTTAAACATGGAATGATTTATCGACTGTTTAGTACGGATTTGATTACGTATGACGTTTTAATAGTTCGACGTCTCGAAGAATTTAAAACAATATAAAAATGGTCTTTCAAATTGGCGATGAAATGATTTATTTATTCCGTTCATGTAAATTCAATTAAGGTTTAAATTGAAAATACGTAGATCAATCTTCGACCTGTCTGAAAATGTTGTAAAAGCTCGCCGAGAGAAAATGTGGGCAGATGAAATTCAAGACGAAAAATAAGTCGCCTCAGATCATTAGCGAAATATTAATGAGAAACGGATTCAAAATAAGAGACGAATATCATAGCGTCAGCTTCTTTTTCGTCTAATTAATTGTAAGCGATCGATTAATATTAACAGTTTGCTGTGCATTATTTAATTTTTTACATTTACATTTTCTTGTCGTTATTTATTTATGGACGAGGGGAACCCACACTCAGATAACGAGGGTTGTTTCAAGTCGACCCGATGATTCTCATCTAGATTATGCCGGTTTATTAAAAGGAAAATCCCGAGAAAATCCCCTCGTTTAAAATCGGTTCAGCTTCCTTTCTAATTTCCATAACTAAATAACGTTGCTCAATCTAAATAGATCTGTGGGGATTTATCTTTGCGTCGGCCATGTGACCCGCTCCTCGAAAATTAAATCAGGAAAATCCCGAAATTTGGCCAGGATGGCCTATTACGTAATCCCAGAGGTCAAAACAAATTTATCCCGATGAAATTGAAACACAAAATGTATAGTACAATACATCATTGTCAAGATAGGTATCTTGCGATGATGAATCTGACCGATGCGTCGAAAACCCGCACATAATTATTATTTAGAATAATTTCCTTAATCTCATACGTGAATTTATTATTTTTATGATTAGCAATGCATTGAATGTTTCTCATTAATATGCCGTGGCTATACGTAATAAATTTTCTGATATCAAAATTATTTTCCATAAGGCAACGACCGTTAAGCAACCCTTTCGTCTCCATCATTAGAATAGATTATCTAATTATATATAGTTTATATAGTCAAAATAATGTAAATAAAAGCCCTTGCCTTTATATAATAATATCTTTAAAACGTAATCTCGTTTTAAATGAAGCGTATTTAGATCTCATCTTCATAATTCATATAATTTATTTAATTTATTTAATTATGATGATGAAGATGCGATCACACATATTATTATAGCGATTGGTTATGTTCAAACAATGGATTGAGTTAAACAGGTGGATTTGTCACGTATTAAACGAATCTCTTTGGAGAAAATAAGCGAAAGTTTGCTGCCAACTTTCAGATTAAGCTAGAGATTAAATGATGCTGAAATAGCCGCAATTACAGAATCATTATAACCCGCATGCTTCGAACATCATATGCATTGTCTACATATCATTAGCATTTTTAAATGTATATGAATATAATTTAAATTATCATTTTTATTATTTTGAAAAAAAGGGCGGATCACGTGTAAAATTTTGTAAAATTCGGATTTAATTTTTATAAATCGGATGCGGATCCGATTTTTATGCGGCTTCGACGTCTCGCATCTTAAGCAATATTTAAGCACTTTTGCGTGAAATATATCCGCCCATGTTTTTCGGAAAATCAAAGCAAAGGACCTACCTGCGTAAGGCGCAGCACACAACTGTCGACTAGAAGTGGAGCTGGCGGGCTGGCTGGGCGCTATCGATCATTGCTGCTACCCGAACAGATCAACGACTGCGATATGCGAATCGGGAGTAAGCCACCGCACGCGAAAATATATTTTCCCAAGTAAAACTCTCCAAAATGTTACATACGAAAGGGGGGGATTGATCGAAAAAATCGGCTAAATCAATGATAAAATGGATGAAAGTTAAACGCAGCGTTTAAATAAACGACATTATTCCGCAAATTAACCGAATTGTCGTTCATTTTCGTTATTTTATAAAATTTATAACCTCCAAATTTGACAGTGTGACATAAGCGGTCGATTCGCTAAAATCATTGGACATGGTCGACGCAAAATTTGCTATAGCCAATTATTGTCTTTGAAAAATATTTGAAAAAGTGACGTATCGATTAGTAGCGTACCTTGCGGCGGCGGGGCGGCCGGGTCCAGCGAGCGGCGCCTGCGTCCCGGGGTCGCCATGGAGACAGCTCGCTCTCAGGTGCGCCGCCCGCCGCGCCTCCGCGCCTGCATGCACGCTTTGCGCTTCTGTTTCCTTCCTTAATTGGAATAGTGTGAGCATACAGCTCTTCATCATTTGGATATCTCTCTCATAATAAAGGAAAAACTTGGAAACTTTTCAGAAAGAGAGCATCCGAAATAGCCAACCGTTGTAAAGAATTATTATAAAATCCGACAAATCCATATATGTAAAATAAACACATTTCTCTATGATATTTTAAATATATCACTTTTTTTTACTGAAAAACATACATTATGATACACAATTGTATGTAGTTTCGATGGGAAAACGTATAAAATAAAAAGTAATGGTCGCGCAAAAAACTGTTACGGCCTAATTAAAAATATTCCATCTGCGTAAATCTTTGACAGTACTTGTATAACAAAACAAAATGGCGATTTCTCAATTCATTTGTTTTGAATAACAATCGAAATAATTAAATATCACCCGGCATATTTTGTAGTTTTGTAAATAGAATTTAATATCAATTAACGAGGTTTCGCACACACTGAAAAATAAAACAAAATTCTATTAAAATTCATCTTTTTATTCTGTTAAAGATATGGGTATGTTGTTTGATTATAAGTTAAAATTTAGTTTACATGTATCGGACGTGTGTATGAGATTCAGATTTCATTATATGGGCGCCTTATGACGCCTCGAATTCTCTCAGAGATTGGGGGATACAGAAGAAATTTCTTAGATATCTCTACATGAGGGAGTTTGGATTCTACAGGCAGCCCTGTGTACAGGGCTGCCTGGGGTATGTAACCCTCGAGAAAAGAAGGTCGATTTACTTGGTAAAGCACTTCTTCAAGCTGTTGGTTGGCGTAGTACATAACCTCCTTGTACTGTGCGAGTTGTCCCTATGGGCGCCACCTCACTACCATCGAGCTCGTTCGCGTGTGCTTTTCTTCGCCAATGTTGAGGATAGGTGCTCTACTATCACTCTACTTAACCACTTGGCCGAATATGTAGATATATTTGATATTAAATATCGCCATTTCGTTAATATTTTATATGAGATAATCCTTTTCTTTTCTTTATTGATATATATGTTTTTTTTTTTTACGTTACTACATATTATGTTTTTATGCGTGATTGGCGACCTGGGTTATTCTGTAATGCCAATCACGCATTATCTCTATGAAAATAAAATTTAAAAAATAAATAAATAGAAAATGAGTTTATTTGAAATGCAAAGGGGTTAATTTGAAATGCAAAAGGATTATTTTGATTTGCAAAAGAGGTAAATTGGAATGCAAAATGGTTAATTTGAAGTGAAAAACCTGTATTATATAAATAATTAAAATCAGTATTAATTAGATCAACTACTATTTCAGCTCAGTCGCGCTTACTATAATATATTATTGTTATCCACGACTTCGCAAAAATTAACCGACTGAAAGCATTTGAAATGTGGTGCTACCAAAGAATGTTGAAGGTTCTAACAATCAACTTCTAGACACGAAAAAACACGTGAACCAAAGCATCGCCTTCTGTTGTTCCGACTCGATATTTAAAAATATGAGAATTATTTGATTCACATTCACTCCCTGATCATTATCAGTTTTTGGACTCTATTTTAAATGGAAGGATTTGTGCCGAATATTCAATTTTTATGAATTTCATAAATAAAAATAAAGACACTACTGAGACAAAAAACTGATATTTACAGAAACATATTGACTATTCCGTCAGAAATTGTTCAAACAATTTCGGAAATTTTGACATAAAAAATAAACAGTGGGTAGTGAAAGCGAAAAATTTAAATATAATTGGCAGGATTCACAATCAGGGTGTACTTGTAACAAACCGCGTTGTTCGAAATTTATATTGGAGAATAGACCCCAAACATTTCTAGTCAAGATATTGATGAAATCTTCACAATATCTTCACTTTTTTTTAATAACTGGATTATTCTAAGAATAAAAATAGTTATTCACGATATTTTGGATTATTCTACTGATCAATATGTCGCGTAAATGACACACATACTCGATGATATCCCGCCGCAGACTAAGGACACGCCGCCGACTACTGCCACCGCCGAATTCTCGCGGCACGTCATTGACAATGATTATTTAAAATATTCAAAAACTTGGGGTTCCAAATAGACCCCATCGGCACGGCCAGATTAAGTAATGAAATCAAATTTATACGGGTTCGAATGTAAGAATAATTAATAATGTTGAGTTATGTAATCAAATTAATATTTCAAAAACAGTGGTTTTCTAACTGGCAACACCGAAGCTGAACCTAACTGTCAAAAGGGTTATTTTGTACGTATGGTGGGATTGTAAAGGAATTATTCATTATAAAATTCCTAAATATTGCCAGACTATGACGGCACAGTTTTATTGTGATAGGCTGGAACGATTAAAAAAAGCAATTCGTGAAAAAGACCCAGAATATGCAATAGAGAAAACATATTACCAATTAACGCAATGTTATTTTATCCTTAATTTATCCTTCATATTCGCCCAATCTTGCTTCATCGAATTACCATTTACTTAGATCCATATAGCAATTTTTATTGATGTCTATTTATTAATTAGCAAAACGTTTATTTTTATTTAAAAATACGAGTCGGATATAAAATTATATTTATATATATATTATATTTTATGAATTTTATATAAGATATATAATGGGAATTCGCCAGATGGTTAACCTATTCATGTACCATCTGAGCTCAGTAGCGGTAAACTACACAATCAAAACAGATTGTTGTTATTATCAAGTCTAAAACTATGATATATTTCTCTAGACGTTAATTTAATTTTCAGAGCACAGAATTTTTGCAAACGTCTGCACTCCAATTGAAAGATTGATGACCCAATTTAATTTTAAGTTTCACATCAACTTTAAAGTGCTATATCCAAAATTTTCTTGGCTCATGTTAATAATGTTAAATCAATTTCTGTTACAAACATTAGCTTCTTAAATAAAATATTAATTGCATCAAGTACGCAATTAATATCGCAGCGATTGACCTAATAATTCGACGGAGCGAGTTTTAGGCGTCCCTGCTTCCCGGTATTCCCGGTATATAACGACTGTAATAAAATAGCTAACGACAATGCACGTATTTACATATATTTCTATGTATAGCTGAAATGTATTGAATATTCGATCCAGAATTTTATACACTCGTCGGCTTTCCCTTCTGTAATTATTTTTAAATTGAACCCATGCGTATGCGAGCTTGTGCGAAATTGCGAATTTACGAATATTTAAATAAACGTCTTCTTGAAGACTTTACACAAGGATGGTAACGAGCTGGAAAATATTGTCCATTGAACCGTGAGCTTGTACGTATACATTTCCAGCCCCGAAAAAAAAATATAAGAAAAACCATACCCCCGTATAATTCTCTCGCTTGAATTAATCCGATCGGGACACAAAGCAGATATATTTTAAAACAAAGAAAAATCGTATTTAAAAATATGACTGAATATAATTATAAGGGCCTCCAAGAATATTTCGAAAGAAACGGATAATATCTATCGTTTGACGGAGAATAAAATATCATATAATTTTTCTATAATTTAATTCAAGTACACGTGTTTTTTAAGCTAAAAATACATCTTTGTGTTATGCCAAAAATGGAGATAGTTATGCATAAAGATCGTGCCAAAGTGAGACACTTTCCATCTGTATTTTCCATTCATAGTTCCGAATCCATTAGTAATTAAAATGTTTTTTTTATTTATCACGCTCATAATACTTGTAAACATATTATGATTAGTAAATTATGGCGTAATTTATTAAAAATAAAGCATTTTTGATTTTATATATGTCGTAATAAAAATCAAATAATTGGGGGAAAATTGTTTCAATGAAAAAACGCTGATCTGAAGAAAGTCAGTTTATTTCCAATTAAATTTTTCGTTAACCTAGCCGTGCCGATTTTTCTTGAATAACCCCTTTTAATATAAATCCTACATGTCACATTTTTATATTAGTTCTATAAAAGTCTAAGGAATAAATGTTATAAATAATCATGTCCTTTATTGTCTGCAATTGCGAAAAACATCAATAATCACTTCTGTTGGCACGAGCGATGCGTTTTTTCTATCTCGTATCCGGTACGATGTGCAAGTGCGAGTGAAACCGTACTAGTGACACGTGCCGCGAGAACTATGAGACGACGGCGTATCCTCAGTCTACGGTAGGACACCGCCGAGTTACTTACGCATCATATTGATTAATAAAAAAATCCAAATTATGAAGCATATCACGAATAACTATTTTTGTGCTTAGAATATTCCATTTTTAGCTTTTTAAGTCAAGATATTGATAAAGAATTCATAAATATCTTAACTTGGAATGAATGGGGTATATTTTACAATGCAAATAGACCCCCTCAGGACAACGCAGTTGATTTCGAGCCGCCGTGACAGATCGGTTAAAACATATTTTTATTTATCATACCTGACGTTTGTCAATTTTTATTTATACTATTTTCAAGTAGTTATTTTATAGTTATGAAATGATTTTAATATATTGCCATAGACAAGCATATGCACTAAAATGACTTGATAGAAAGATTAGTATTTTTTGACTGGCAACATTGTCGCGTTTTAGCGTTGTCATTTGTCGGCTCGTTTGTTTTTACTCGCTCGTACGATGTGTCGAGTGAAACGTGCGAATGACACGTGCGGCGAGAGGCTTAGTCTACGGCGAAAGCTCTGTCTGCGGCTGGACATTGCCATTTAAGCGCCATATTGATTAATTCCAACATATCGAACAAATTATGAACCATGTCATGAATAACTATTTTTATTCTTAGAACAACCATTTTTTTTTCAAATGTCGAGATATTGTTGAAGAATTCATCAATATCTTGACTTGAAATGCTTAGGGTCCCTAGTATAACCTGAAATTTTTGGGTAAATGCATTATTATAAAATTAGAAGTGGATGATGAAAATTCGGATTAGTCGGAGAGTCGGATTTTCCCAAAGGCGCACTAGGTGCATGCCTGGGGCCTCATAAATTCAGGGGCCCTCAAAGATCAGCTCTCAAAATGAGTGAAAAAATATCATCAATTATTTTTTTTCATAACAAAAACAATTACTCAAATGAATTAAATGAATTCTCGTCAGTTTTTACCTGATTTTTTTTTAAATAATAAATAAATAGAAATTTACGTGAAGATAAACTAATAAAAAAAGAAAAGAAGCTATAAAAATGAAAAATTTTAATTTTGTTTTTCTTTATATCTTTTTACATAAATTGATATGAAATGAATTATGTATCTAAAAAATAAAAAAAATTGAGGGGGGGCCTCAAAATAGAATTGCGCCTGGGGCCTCTCACTGCTAAAACCCGCTACTGATGAGGATGCATAGGAGTTAATAGATGAACTTTCAATTAAACTCATCGTAGAATAACACCAACATCTTTATGATTAATAACCCAAAGTAAAAATAGATTTTTTATGAAAAGAAGAGTACCAAAGGATGCAGTAGCGCCGATAGTGTCCTCTATACCCCCCCCCCCTCCACTCTAAGAATTAGGAAATTGTAATCGATTTTAAGAAAGTTTAATGAATTAAATTAAATATTTTTAAATTTTTTCCCTCTTAGCGCCTCTCGGTGCATACAATCCTCATCTAATTGGCGCCTATGTGCGTCGCACAATCTGGCCATATGGACGGCGCGACTCTGAGATGATGTATTTCTAATGCTGACCTTTTTGGATTATAATGAACGTTATGGATTATTTAAAAACATCATAAATCATCAACAGACAGCATAGATATCAGTATAAAAAGGAAAACTTGGATCTGTATCCTTAACTCCAACTAAGAAGTAGAAAGAAGAAGCTCAAAAATTATTTAATAGATAACGTTTATTTTTTATATTAAAATAATATTTCATTTCTTCGAACACGTAGAAATACTGCGTATAAATAATTAATAGAAATTGTGTAGTTTTTCATATAATTATACATAAACATTGAATTTAATAGAATACATAAATTCTAGTATTATCAGGGTCTTACACTCAATACATCAATACAATTAATGGCGTAACATCCTGCTCTATTGTCTCGAATTACATCCATATAATAGTAATGTTCTATCATCACATACATTAAAGATGTATATGTAGGTTTTTTCAGTGTTTTAAATTGAAAAAGATCTTATTATAAAATTATACATGGTGCCCTTTTAATATTATTTAATCACAAAAGTTACTGGCTTCAATAATAAATTATTTATCAACATCATCCGTGCCTCTACATCGGTTTATTGTATTATTCGAGTTAATACAGCTAGACTCTACTATCCGGGAGCAAATAAAACGTGTTTAATAGCACGATAAAATATACGGTAGGTAATCCATGTCGTATTCTCTACTCCATTAATTGGAGTAATCTTCCCCGCAATTTTGCAATTAGGTTGATCAGTGGCTTTGTTATTTTTTTAAATATCAAATAATGTCCTTATTATGAATTATATAATTTCATTAAACGCGGGAGAAGCTCGATATCTATCAAAAATACACTAATATTTCATTATTAAAGGATTTTCATATAATTTCGCTGATAATTTGAATAAAATTCTGAATTGTAAATCAGAATTCGTTGAAAACGTTCCGTGACATTCATTATACAGATTTTGATTTTGAAAGGAATTAGCACACGAGACGGTGATTTTGTCCGTTTGATTTGATTCGTTTTGAATTGATTTAATTAAAGCTTTAGAAATTCGAGCATTAGCATAAAAAAAATATTCATTTGTTTTTCCACCATTTTGAATTAATGACACAATATTTAAGGTTATGTGGAGGATAATGTGTCAAAATTATTTAAATATGAATTTTAATTGAATGCCAATGATATGAGTGCCACGCCCCGTTTTCTAATTACATACAATGGTGTCCTTTTTCAGTTTGTAAACGTTAGAAAAATTTTCCAAGAAGCTATATCAATTTCACATCACTTGTGAAAATTTGTCCATATTTTCGACGAGGAAAATTGGATTTTTGTTCATTGACCCCATTTCCCGTTCCGTCTGTGTGGGTAATGACGTCACAGGATTGTGTTGACAGAGCCCGTGACGTCATTGGAAACCACTGCAGTGTGCACGACCCAGCCTTGCAAAATACACACACGAACCAAAGTATGGGAAAATCAATATTTCATAGATATTATATTCACGAATCTTATCGTGATAAAATTTATTGCTTTGATTTATGTCTGATTATTTTTTTTATTTTTTCATTTCCATTTTGTGTAATTGGTAAAGTTTTAAATGGACGTCTAGTTGGACCGGGGTAACTAACTTTTGGCACCAGGTGCTCTAAAACTTTCGCTCCGTATGCATAGACGTGTAGACATGTTAAGAAAATTAAATGGCTGTGGGTAGGAACCCGGTGTTGTGGAACGAGGACGAAGCCTGGAACCAGGGAGAGAAGGGGAGTGCCAGGGGGATAGGCGAGCCCCGCATAACTCAATCACGGAGAGCGCAGATGCGGGCTAAAGGTCACAGCAAAGTCAATTTTGTGCACAATATTGCATCCAGATTTATGCATATTCTGCGTAATTTGATATTGGAGTATTTTAGGGTTGTGTGGTAGCAGGAATCGTAATTAAATATGTTTTAAATGTAGATGTATATAGGGTTTTTCAAGGAAAGTGCTAGGATAAACGCAAGTAATATTTTATAGGTCCTTCAAAATTTAATATAAAATTGTTGACAAGAAAATAAAATCAATTACATTTAATTATTTTACAAAGTTGCCAATTTGAAGCCCATAGTATCTGCTACCCCGGGGTAGCAGCCCCTCCTGACCTTCAACACCCCCCCCGCTCTGAAACTTTTATAAAAAAAATAAATTAAAATACCAAAAGTAGTAACAATCTCCCATAAATTAACCTACCCATGCCGATGTGGTAAATTTGGAACTCTTTTAATAAATATTATACATGTCACAAGCTTTTTGTATTTGTCTAAAAAAGTCTAAAGAATAAATATTATAAATAATCATTGCCTTTATTCTCTGCAATTGCGAAAAAAAATAAAATAACAATATTCGCTTCTGTAGCCGCAAGCGCGATGTTTTTTCTGGCTCGCATCCGGTACGACGTGCCGAGTGCGAGTGAAACCGTGCGATTGACACGTGCGACGGAAGCGCCAGTCTGCGACGGAACATCGTCGAGTGCGCATCTCATTTACGGGACGTATAGATCCAAAATATCGATCAAATTATGAAGCATATCATGAATAACTATTATTCATTCTGAAAATAGTCCATTTCTTAAAAAAAATCAAGCTAAAGAATTTATCAATATCTTGATTTGAAATGCTCGGGGTCTATTTTCCATTATAAATACCCCCCCTTCGGGCGACGCAGTTGTTTTCGAGCCGTTGTGACGGGTCGGTTAAATCACAAAAATTGGGCAAACACAACATGTACAGACCCTTCCTTCAGATAGAGAATCTTATGAGAACTTATGAGACCTACAAGACAAGAAGAAGGTAAATTCTTATCTTTTGTTTTAATAATAAAAAAATACAATTAAGTCCTTAAATATATCAGTCCTTTCACCCGTAAACCCCAATTTCATTTATAATAGTATATAAGATTTAACATTCCCGTTAAATATATATGATTTCTCTCATATTTGCCGTTCAATTAAATTGTAACAGTAAATTTTCCAATAATCCTTAGAAACGTTATTCAAATTTAATGTCATTGTAATGTCAGTATACTACCATTTTCTTATATTAATATGTAACCGTGATTATAATTTTGATTCATTTCGATTTCAAAAGTAGCAGAACTGAATAATAATAATATACCCACAAAAATATTGCATTTTCTTTGTGTTTCTCTACGGATAGAAAGAAGCAAGATTTCATATTCAGGTTCTTTCATGTTTTTTTTTAACATTAATCATTTAAATTCCAATTATTAACTACAACTATCCATGAGATTTTTAAGAAAGATTAATTACACAACCGCTTATTTACCACGCAATGTTCGGATTAGGAAATAGACAGGTTAAATTGTTAAAATAAATAACATAAACCGAATGCAAAATATATATTGGTGAATAATATGACACACACAAATAAAAATAACATTTCATATACATAACGATAACACAGTAAGGTTTAAAAGCATGTCGAACATCCATATATCCGCTTAAACTTTACCTATATCTAATAAGGCAACATTTATGCTACATACTATATTTGAAAACAGATTAGCCTATGTACTAAAGACTAACGACAAGTATTTTGATATGTAACATAACATAATATTTTAGTTTAAATTAAACATAATTTTAATGGAATATAACGTCGAATGGTATTTTAAATTATAACGTGTTAATTTCATTATGCAAAATATAAAATTAAGTACTATCGATCAGTGTTTAAATAATTGTCTACGTTCCGATTTCATTGTTGCACTAATAACAAGTGTTAAGCGCATTATAAAAATTTATGAAATCTACGGAATGACGTAAAAAAGCGTTTTATATTAACACAAAGAAAAAGTAAGCGTTGATATAAATCGTTAAATACAGATAGAGTGATGAAATGATTTTAATTTTATGCTATTTATATATGGCGCAAACCTAAGTCTTATGTCCGCAAACAAACCATTAGATGGATTTTAAATGAAATGTATTTGGAATACGTATTTCACTTGTGAGATGTCGTACATATTTTTTTAAATTTGAAAGCACGGAATAAATCCATACTCATAAGTAACATTTCCGCATTTAACAATACACAATTAACGTATGTACCAAAAAAATAATCCATCAGCCGACAATTAAGTATTACCGACGCTTAGGTATTAACGACGATTAAGTGTTACCGACGATTAAGTATTAACACTTTAACACCGGCGACAATTTAAAATTGATGTATCTATTAATTAATTTTACAAATTCATAATTTACCCTATGGTATATTATGCAGAAGAGAAAGTGTCTCTTAACCTTCCCGTTTCAATGGGGTATTTTTTATATTCCATGATTTTTATTTTGCTTGAATAACTCGTTTATTATAAACATTACATTTTTATGAAATTATTCCTCGTATACACAAGTCCGAGGTCATTACAGGTGGTAGCTCACGTCGATGCACGCTCTAGGAAGCTTGGGGGACTTTAGGTCGCCCCATCGGATGCTGCCATTTGTTTCTTTACGCCGTGACATAAAGGTTAAAAGAAGAGTATTTAGTGGGATATTCTGCACAAAATGACGTATTAAAAATAACCACAAGTTCGTCAGATTTATTAAGGCACAGAGATTGGGCTGACGCAACACGTACATACCCTTCCTTTAGATCCTCCTACCAGAATTGAGATTCTACAAAAGACTCAGAGGGTGGCGAAGAATTTTGTTTAACATTGATCTATCAAAAATCAAATTTTAACACTATACTGTACTTTTTTACACTAAATTATTATTTTTTTGGGCAATTTATCTATATCATTGTAATATTGTTGTTGATTTAAACCTTCTTTTTTACAAATAGAAGATCAGAGTTTTTTTGACCAGCAATGTTATTCTTAAGTTAAATCATTCAAATACCTGGGCACCACCATCACCAATGACAATTCTAAAACTACAGAAATCTCTGCCCGTATACAAAAAGTAAATCGGTGCTATAATGCCCTGTCTAAATTATTGGGGAATAGGTTGTTCTCGGGGCGAAATATTCTGGGGATATACCAATGTCCTCATACATTCGCACGCAACGCCTATGTTGGGCAGGGCATGTAGCCCGAATGAGCAGCGAGAGGCTGATTCATACTGTTATAAACTCTAGGCCTGGGGGAACCACTCCCATTAGGAGGCCGAAACTACATTGGAAACTCAGAGTTGAGGCAGATGTATCTCTGTTGAGGCTGGGGGATCAGGGGCCATTTAAATAATAAATACATAATAATAAAGTTATAAGTATCTGAGAACCCCACGTTGGCATCCGCGGTCTGTAAAAATATTAACAAACAATTAAACATTCCCAAATAAATTTGATTTGGCGCCGAGTTCTTAAAAATTGGCTCCGTTGTTAAAGTGTTATTATATAAATTCTGATTCAATTTCTAAGACGAATAACCTTTTATTGAAATTTTAACGAATGCAGTGTCCATTTTTGAACAATAATCTTTTCAATTTTGAAAATAACAATTTGTCAAATCAATATTATTTACTAAAACGTAATGAAAAACCAATTTTCAATGAGACACTCAACAATTATTATCGTATTTCAATTATAACGGATACAATTCCACATGAGTACATATGTATAATATAATTATTACTATTTTAAGGCAAAACGGTAATTTGTAAAACGAGCAATACAATCATAAACTACCGGACATTGCCATGCAATTGGCACAAAAAGGCGATCATACTGCTCTGCATTAGTCATATGTAGTGAATCTATTGTTTATCGTCAATTTTCTTCAACTCCATCGCCAGTTTGTATCCTAATTCAGGCCGTCGGTCTCTTCCTTCCACCATACCTAAGACCTGGAACAAAATATATATTTGTCAATAAAAATATGAATATATAAATCATTGGAAAACAAGGAGATTCATCGTTGATCTAACTAGTTTCCTAACTGGGTTTGTCCTATCTCAATATGCTGCACCATTGGGGGATGACAACCGAGCCGAAATGCGACTGCGGAGCACCGAAACAGACCATGCTCCACAAAGTGAGTGACTGCCCACTCCGGCTCTTTAATGACCCGGTAAGAAACACTTCTTAGTGTCTCTCTCATCAGTAATTGGTGTAGAGACTTGACCGGGCTAGGTTCACCCGGCTCCCTACCCATCCAAAGGCAATTACCGGAATAGTACTAAGATTGAGCCGTTTCCTAGCACATTACCACTCCCTACAAACTCGCTCCGTCCTTCAGGTCCCAGGCTATAGTGGCAACGGGGAAATTTGTAAGAATGGAAGCAATGCAACACTCGGCGGCTGTTTTAGACAATCGCTAAGGCATGTAATGTTGGTCTGCCGGCCCAAAGAGGGATGCGCCCTTCCGTAAGGCTGTTCTTGGTGTACTCCGAAAGGTCGAAGGCAACTTCAACAACGATGAGCACGAAGAGAATGACAAAGTTAAAGCCATACGAAATCATTATCATATATTAAATATTATACGTACATCACTAGAATTGACAATAACGCCATGGTTACTAATAACAGTATTTTTGGTTTTCTCTATATCGACTAGATCGACACCTCGGCAAGCATCATCCACCACTATTGTACGGTATCCGATTGCTAAAGCGTCAACGGCGGTTGCTCCTAAAAACATTGTACAAAGGTCAGTTATTATAATTTAATACAATATAGGTCATTCATACAAGATAATTAAACTCACCGACGCATACATCATATGCTAAGCCACACACATATATATCCGTTGCATTTTTCATACGCAACTGAGAAGATAACGTTGTATCGGTCAATTTTTTATTGTCCCAAAACACGGAATACGAGTCAACTTCTGGATTTGTACCTTTGTATACTTTTATAGCATTGTCGACGATCTGCGCATAATAAAAATTAATTAATCGTGCGTACCGATGTTATTTAATCAAAATTAAATTACATACTTTCATATCTTTGTGTAACTCAGAGCCCCAAGAGTCTTGAACGCAATGCCGCGGCCAAAGTCTTTGTTTCATTAGCGGGGGTCCGGCGAATGTCACCGTATCATATGTTTGCGCTTTATCGGCAGAAATCTACGAGTAACATTAATTAAATATAAAATATATATTGTCATGGTATTATTGAAAGATTAAATACAGCTTACCGGACTCGAATGATGAATCGGTCTAAGCGGCAGATTATCGATAAACGAAACGTGATCACTCGGATGCCAGTCGAGCGAATATACTACGGCATCGAATGGAATGCTATCCAATAGTTTATTGATTGGAGGTATTACCTGAAATTATAATAAAAGTGCAATGTTAATATATTTTTTTCATTATCTGGGCATATATGTTATCTATTATTGCAATAATAATTGTTTTTAGTTAATAAAATTTTACAGTAATCTTAATATGAACCATAACAGATATTTTACTATGCGCTTATATGCAAAATTTTATCTTATCAAATTTTTATTTACATAATAAACCAATGTGCGATAATTTAATGCAATACTCAATTAAAATATTACTAATTTGAACAGGATATGGTGATATTATAATTGGGAATTGTTTGTGTTGCCTTACGAGCGAGAAAATAGTAACTGGATAAACGTTAACGTTAACGTTGCCCTCGGTCAAATTATAACCTTTGTTAATAAAATTTATAATACTTATTTAATCATTCTATTATTATTTCATTTAATATTTAATTGTCCATCGTAGAATTTTAATATAATAGAAAGAAATAAGAATTATTTCATTAGAAATATAATCAGTATTCAACGAAAAAGTTGTATTTTTAAATAAAAAGTCAACTTAAAAATTTTATATTGTATATTACTACATCAATTAATAATTATATGTTCTCCCTTGATAGCTACAATTTTCTTCCATCTTTCTAATAAATTTAATATTCCATTTGTATAAAAATCTTTTGCAATGGAAGAAAAATAGACATCGAGACTCTTGATATTCTTAACATTTTTCTTGGATAAAAAGTGCTGTAAGGATATAAATAAATGATAATTCAATGAAGCAAGTTCGGGTAAATATGGTGGATGAATATTTACATTCCATTAACTTATCCCGAGTAATTGTAACTGTATTAGGTCTCGCAATATCGTGTTAAAAAAATATGTTCAGTATTGAATATTCTAGGTCTTTATCCGAAAATTGCTTCTTTTAATCGTTTCTGCTTGTCACAATAGAGCAGTACCGTAATTGTCCGGCCATATTTAAGAATTTTATAATGAATTTCTTTAAATGAGTTCCTTTACAATTCCATCATGTAGACAAAAGGATTTTTTTGACCGTTAGGTCCAGTTTTGACGTTGCCTGTGCTATCTGCCCTTTAGAAAATCACTATTTTTGTGAAATTGGTTGTGGAGTACATAATCCACTTCTCAAAACCCTGTTATAAGATTTCTAAGAAATGTTGAATTTTTCTCTAATTTTATTGATTCTTGACACATTCGAACCCGTACAGATTTGCTTTCATCAATTATATGATGTGATGTCCTCAAACCATGTTAATTTTATTATTTATAAACTAGCCGTGGCGATGGGGTCTATTAACGACCCCGAGCTTTTGATTTTTCTCGAATATTTTTTTAATATAAATCCTACGCGTCACAATTTTTTTGTATTTGTCTAAAAAGTTGAAAGAATACATATAAATAATCATTGACTTTTATTATCCACAATTGCGAAAAAATAAAAACAACGATATTCGCTTCTGTTGCCACGGGCGCGATTTTTTTTCTCGCTCGCATCCGGTACGATGTGTCGTGTGCGAGTGAAACTTGCAATTGACACGTGTGGCGAGAGATCAGTCTGCGGCAAGACATCGCTGAGAGCGTTGTCATATACGTGTCATATTGATTAGTTAAAAAATCAAAAATATGTCATAAATAACTATTTTTATTCTTAGAATAATCTGTTTTTTGTCATTTTGACCTCCCCCTTCGAACGACGCAGTTGGTTTCGAGCGGCCGTGACGGATCGTTTAAAAGGTTTTGGATTCTAGAGCAAGCGTCCTCCATTTCTCATCTTTCAATTGCAATAGGGTGTAAAAAACGATTCTTTTAAATATTCCTTAATCTCTTAACTTCAGTGGAGCCAATGGCGGTCTTCACTTCGACGATCTTTTCCAGACTATCGTGTTTGCTATCAAAGAATCCTTTTAAAACATGAAAGTTGGTCATCCTTATCGTTCACCAATTCTTCAAGGACAGGCATGTTTGTGCGTTTAGGCGGTCCATGGTATTCTCAGCAGGCGTCGCCAGCACCACATTTCAAAGGCGTCAAATTTCTTTTTCATATTCTCCTTTATGGTCCAGATTTCTACACCATAATTATAAATTGAGAATACCAGACTACACTAAACGTTTTTTTTTTGGCTTTTGGGATATCAAACTGTTTTTCCAAATTGCGGATAGCTTTGACATCGCATCTTTAGCCATCCCTATTCGCCTTCTCATTTCTAGCTCACAATTTCCGTTACTCGTAAGTAGAGATCCGAGATATAGAAATTCTTCAACTCTCTCCAGATCTGGAAGATTAAAAGCTTTAAATAGCTGTTTACTTCTGTCGACTATCATCAGCTTGATTTTAGTAATATTGATCCCCAGTCCTAGTTCTTTTTTACTTTCAGAGACAACTGTTATATTATATATTATACATAACTATTATAATACATTACATAAATGGACCAAATCCCACATTCTCTCCGACGGTTTCGTTGTAATATTTTCATGCAACTATTTTAAAAGTTTCAAATAATCAAACGTACGTACCGCAGTTGCGATGTAGTAGTAAAACTTTTCTGATTTATGTTCCGGCATTTAAATATGCCAAAGTTAACACCTAATCTGCGAAACACAACCACAACTCACGATAAAAAGGGGGACCCCCCTTGTGTTTTAAACAACTTTCCTCCCATACTTCAATCAAAACTCACACAATAGGCGATTGCATGTCGGGCCCATAAGTTCACAATATCAGCCTGTTCCAGGTACACAATTACATTCTCCGCCGAGACTTAATTAAACCTTTCAACATACACTGTTTGCTAATCTTTGCTAAGCCATCGGTACCTCATCCAATTTAAGCGTCAATAAAACCGCTTATCTAAGCGCAGGCACCCCATACACCATGTAACTGTTTAACTGCCGAGTCCAATTAAAAACAATGCAATTAAAACTGCCGAAACAAAGTTTTAAAAGCTTTGCGGCAAAATAATTTTAGAAATATCGTATTGAAAAAAAAAATGTTGACCTATTTTTATCGTGCTATGGGCGAAATAGCAGATTTACTTATGTGCGATATAGATGTATTGATTAAACAAGTTCGGGTCTTATATGTGTGCATGACATACGTATATGTGTAAAATTGATTATCATGAAACGTTTAACCTTTCGTTTAATTCTATACAAATATTTTCATGAAGTTTTCCAATAAACGCGTGTTTTATATATACTCGATTTTCGATCATTTCAATGAGTTCCACAGAAAACCACTTATAAGAAACCACGGCGAAGGAGGTATCTCTTCACTTTTTTGTAGAAATTTTAATTTATTATGTAGTAATAGCCAACCCAATAATGACACATCACTCATTGTATGGAGCTTTTTTTTTATAAAGTGCTGATTGAAAAATGAAAGGATGAATCTAACCTAGGAGGACCCTCAAAATTCAGTAATGACGTATAGATTGAGTCGATCCCCGGTTAATAATTGAAGAATTGCCGCAAAAACTCACAACTTCATGGTGATGATGATAAATTGGCACTATAAACCCTTGCGAGCTTTGGGCTTAATGGCGATGTTTTTCCATTTGGTCCTATCCAGGGCGGTGGTCTTCCAATCCCTCACCTTCGGTGTCTTTAGATCTTCTAGGGAGCATTCGAGCCATATCGTATATATCTCAAATCCATCTATTAAAAGTTCCGTTTGCTCTATTCAGAAGGAGCTTTTGTACGAGCCGACATCATTCTTCGTTGGTCCTTCGTTTCAACCTAGTATTTTTTCGAAGGTCTGCAGAGCTTCCATGGTTCTATAAGTCACCAAATCTCTCCCACACAGAACCAATTATTGTTTTGTATAGCAGGACTTTGGTCTGTGGTCATGGTCAATAGTGCATTTACGAATGAAATGTATTTTAACACTATAATGGCCGCTAGTAACCGCTATAAACTTGCGCTATTGGCCGGCGGTTTTTACTAAGAAAAACACACATGCTGTGTGCCCCGCCACTAACGTAAGGACAAATAAAAACACACATGTTGTGTGTGCGGCCATTAAAGTGTTAAACGCCATATGAATTATCCCAGAAAAACAAAGATAAGTGAAAAAAACAAATTTAACCTTAAGACAAGAATTCATGTGTTTTGTTATTTTTTTAATTGGGAGAAAAATGGAAAATGTTTGGCAAAAAACAACACAGCTATAATGATTCAGCCTCCGAATTGTATTGCAACCTTACGACTTCCTTATATTCCCCAAGATGTAAAAAAAACATGAGAGAACGATGTTTGGTCAACATTGAGAGAAAGACGCGATGGCTTATGAAGCTGAACGCAATAATAACCGATCCGTCACGGTGGCTCGAAAACAATTGCCTCGCCCGAAGGGGATCTATTTATAACGAAAAATTGACCCCAAGCACTTCAAGTCAAGATATTGATGAAATATTTATCAATATCCTGAGTTTTTTTTAAATGTGTTATTCTAATAATAAAAATTGTTATTAATCAATGACGCGTAAATGACACGCCCGCTAAATTCTCTCGGCACGTGTCACTAGTATACGTTTCACTCGCACTTGGCACATCGTACCAGATGCGAGTGAGAAAAAAATTGCGCCCGTGGCTACAGAAGCGAATATTGTTATTATTTTTTTTGCAATTGCGGACAATAAAGATCGATGTATAATATTTATTCTTTAGACTTTTCTAGACAAACACAAAAAGTTTGGCATACGTGATTCGAAAAAAATAAAAAATATATGGGGGTCCTAAATATCTGCACGGCTATGTTAAACCGATGCAATTTTAAATTACGATATTTAAAAACCGAGGGATGGTTGTAATGTAATGTCAAAAGTCTTTCTTTAGCTTTACTATAGTTTTTTTTAGAGCTTTAACGATATTCTAATACAATGAAACCCTGCTTTTACGTGCCCAGAATTTACGTTTTCCCGCTATTTGCGTTCAATATTTACAATCTTATTTTATTTTAGTATTTTTTTTTTTATTAGTCCCTTCAAAAACAAAAACAAACGATAAAAACTGTAATTATTATTTTTATATGTTCATATACAATGGGAGAACCACTGAATTTACATGAAATATGCGCCACATAACTTGAAAAAACTGCATTAAAATGCCGCTCCATTGTAGATTCAAA
Organism: Philopotamus ludificatus; assembly: GCA_022495035.1. Classification (NCBI taxonomy): domain Eukaryota; kingdom Metazoa; phylum Arthropoda; class Insecta; order Trichoptera; family Philopotamidae; genus Philopotamus; species Philopotamus ludificatus. Next base: position 25,205 of record JAGXCT010034756.1, read on the forward strand.
TAAAAATAACGATTAAACGGTTAGTCTGCATTGTTATAATCTAATCATGTTAATGAAATAAACTGCATCTAATCGGAATGCAACATGCAAAAGCAATTTCGGTCGCATTCGACATTGCTCTAATGACCGAGAAAATAATAAATTAGCATTTAATCGTGCGATTCCGTACGGGTTTAAGGTCAATGTCAAAATATATATGTCATTACCTCGTATCCATTTTGACCGGCAACGCAGTTGCTGATGTTGAGCGTTCCTGTGACGAAGTCATTTTGAACATCCACAATTAGGAAAACGTTCACGGGACGAACGATCTGAAATTGCAAGGATACTCATGATGTACATGTATATTTTTTTGCTATTTTTAATTGCAACTTACGACTTTAATCCAATGATTCCAGCAGAAGATAAACTCGTCGCGATCAATGTAGCCGTCGCTATTCTTGTCGAAGACGTCGAATATTTGACGTCCCTTCTCGTCGTCCAAAGGATAAATGTATCCTTTGTCGTTTCGAAACAGAGCGCGACAGATTAGTTTGAATTCTTCTGGATTTAGTTTAGCATCGCTGTGAAAGAATAATACATTTTTATATTATTGGATACTGTTATATATTCTATCCCCATATTTGAGACAAATCGTTTACATTCAAACCCACGACTATCAATTTATTTATATATATTTTCCGATATATTGTATCGAATTTTCCGACATAATTTTCCAATGTGAAAATATTATTTCCATCAGAATGATGAATGAATGACTGTAAAAATATATTGGTTTTCGAGTCACATTTTGCATCGTCGATAGAGAATGACATCACTATATTTCACCATTCGAATTCCCATATTATGGTGGAATTATAAACGAAAATATACATGCAGCCTTCATTCATTAAACATAATGTTTTCAAATGTACCGCCGTAAATGGCCAATCACGAGAGCCGCCACCAGTCACCACGCATTTATGACGTCACAGAAATAAATCGCAAAAAAATATAAATAAAATCTGCACAATGTCCACGTAGAGATAATCTCGTATGAAAATATCGCAGAGCGATTTTTTTAAAATTCGAGATTTTTTTTCATTATTAACC
>JAGXCT010034757.1:1641-33281 GCA_022495035.1 Philopotamus ludificatus
TGTGGTGGTTATCATAGTTTTTAGTATAATATGTTTAATATTATAATTGTATATTTAAATTGATGTATTAATTTTATGTATTGTTGCAGTCGGGCATAATGTAACGTTAGTCCCGATTGCATCATTTGATTATTTGCACGGTGCGTTACGCGACAGCGGGAGATATTGCATCATACAAATGCAGGGATATATAAGAGCTCCCGCTGTCCCGTGACGGTAGTGCGTCCTTGGAATTATTAACTAACGGTGAAACGCTCTCCGACGAGCTCTCGAAATAATTCCGTAATTTCTTATCGATAAATAAATTGTGTCTAAACGATTCAGCGTTTAATTGGACGAGAGTAAAGGATCGTCCCAATCCTGGTCCAGTGAACTTCATCCTTTACAGTACTAATGATCGCGAAGATCGCTCAGTAATACATTTTAATGATATCCGTCTAATGCCTCAAGACGAGCCTGCAATTCTCGTGACACATCATAGTCCGTGCTTAGCTCTGTCCAGTACATAATTGACATGTGTTAGCGTCCTTAGATTTTTGTCTAGGATTACTCCAAAGAATTTTCTGCTAGGAACACTTTTAATATTTGGTTTCTCCGGCAAGCTGATGCTAGGAATCAAATGAACATATTTCTATCGAAATAATTTTGACATAAAGCTGCCAGCACGTGGCGTTAGCGTATGGAGTTGTAGCGATTAACCCAACGGACGAATTAATCTGACAACGTGTGGCAATGATGTCTAGTGAGTCTGAAGATGTCCGATATTGAATGGCTTGACGCACGGCTTCTCTGATGTCATCTCACGGTGAAGATGGTCTTCGGAGGTGTAAGGACGATGATGTGCAGAATTGTGATTTGAATTCTTCATCGTGAGAGTGTGCATCCGACGAGTTGAGCTCCATGCGGGACTTTCGTTTGCACAGGACTCTGAATCCAGAATAGCTTCAACTCAGGGCGAAGCTGCGATCCCTTCTGGCGTTTTATTGCCTGTTTGCCCAATTTTATAGGACGCAAGAGGATACCCTTGCCACTCCTGACATGGTTATTTTCGTCTGCGATTTTTTGCTTGAAATTCCAGAATTAAAATTTGTTGTATTATTTTAGCGTCTAGACCGCGGCTTGTTGTTTTTCATTTTTTACCTGCGTTGCATTTTCGATATTAACGAAAATGCACGCGTATACCTCGTTTTTATGCGTCCGCATCGAAATTATTTGTCCTCGATATGATCACCACAGAGTGAATAATCAATTGTCACGTGGACGCGACTAGTATAGCAGTTAAAGGCTTGCAAGACAGAAGTGGCAACAAAAATATATGCGAAACTCGATACACTATTTATACGCGATATTAATTAGAATGTATTCTGGAGTAGGTCTTATATAACAAGCTTATAGAATAATCATGCCAGAGTTTATTTTTAGAATAGATCTTATTTTAAAAGAAACACGATAGTAGTCTGTAAATAAATTAAGAAATAATATTGATGTGTTTATTTCGTTGGTCTTTGAATTAAAAATAATAATAAACACTCTCTATGTATTATTATATTTCCCTTTTGCATTTTTTGTTTTTTTTTATTAATATCGTATATTATTCAAATTAAAATGACGATTTGATTATTAAACGGCGCGATTATGATTAATTTTTCTCGATGCGAATAAAATAATTGGTGTTTTTGACATTAGGCACGGCTGGGGTGAGTTTGCGCCGGTGGCGGTGCCAGGTCAGCAGGTTGGTAGGCGTGGGCGGGCTCCGCTGTTTGAATGCGCGGCGGCGCGCGGCAGCAGCATGTCGGCCGAGGCGCAGCCGCGCCGGCGCAAGGACAAGCGCAGGAAGAAGGGTGAGTGCCCCGCCCCCGGCCCCTCTCGCCCGACCTATATATAGCCCGGCTGCGGCTAAATATAGACGGCTATTCCGGGCCGCACCGCGTGCCCGCACCCTCGCCCTAACCTTCAAAACCGAGGGCGCCTACGCCAAATGTCACCACAGAGATCACCCAATCGTCCCCGTGTCGACTTCCAGCGACATGTGCGAAAAATTCATGAGATCGACTGCGAAAAACTAACTAAACACATACAAACTGTCAATTTTTATCCATAGAAGCTTATGCATAACTATTATAATCGTAAGATTTATATAATAACATCGATTGCCATCGATACTGAATCAATTTAAATATAAAAAAATGTTTAAAAATACTATAGCGCTATTTTTTAACACTCGGAATAAAATAAATACGTTATTAAATAAGCAATTGAAATGATATATACGTTATTCTCATAAGAATCCATTATAAAATGCTAAATTAATATTTGTACTCGACTCGTGGGTTTAATCGACCGCATATATGATCTCATGACACATTAACCTAATTTGTTCGTTATTAATCCAATTAATTAGATTGGCGTCGATAAAACCATTGTAATAAAATATATTACGGGGAGATTGTTGATAATTTCCGAGCCAAAATAACTTTAATCCGATTCTCCTGGCATTATAAAAATAGTACATCACCGGGAATGTAATTCTATCAATAGGTCTCAATTTTTTTTAATAATTAATTAGCAATAATTAATCGTCTTCGGCGTTAATATATTTATACATTCTAATTCCGTCGAAAATGACGATACCATAAAAGGCATATCCTCATTTTACCCGATAATTTATAATTTTTATTAATTAATTAAAATTATATTTATTGTATATCGATGAGTTAATACAGCGTAATTTATTGATTAACACACAGATGCGTCTAGCAGTGAACGATCAAAAGCCGAAGCCGAAATAATAGCGCGGAAATTTAGTGTCGCAGGTATTATCTACCTGAATGAGAGTTTATCATCCCCAGATTTATCCATATGTCAATAAAATGAAAACTAGCATGACTCCAAAGCATTAATGTCCCCGATCGATTTATATTACGAATGCCGTTTATTTTTAAATCCCTTTTATATTAGCTAGAATTATTTATTTATTTGTTTTAATCCGGATTTTTGCATGCGAATTTATTTGATTTAACGTTTCGCCGAAATTGCGTCGGTTTAAAAATTGGCAATCATTTTTCAGACGATTCCGATGAAGGTCCCGCGCCGTCAAAACCTCACCATGCCCAACCGAGCCCGCAATCGTTCACCGAGGGCGACTCGGTGATCCACGTCGATCATGATCACGGCACCGGCGGTCATTGGTGTGCAAAGATTGTGTTCTTTATCCTGCTCGGCATCCTCGTCGGATTAATAGGTCTAATCATAATCGAAAACCGAGGCCTCACCGATCGTAAGTATGAGATTATCGTGATTTTTTCGTCATCGACGTATTAAAAATATATTTTTTGACGTCTAGTGGATACGCCAGTTGCCGAATCTAGATTTGCTCAGGTATTCGACGGCTGGGTCGATGAAGGACCGGCTCACGACGATCATCACGATGAACATACGCTGGAATTAAAACACGACGTGAGTATATTTTCTGGTTTTTCAAAAGGATTTTCAATTTTAATCTCTGATGATTTGGCAGTATGGGATTTTTATGCGTATTTAAATATATCAGGACGATGAGCATGACGATGAACACGACGAAGAACCCGGCGACAGTCACGACGAAGAGATCGAAGATATCGATAGTGAGGTTAATAGTAACAGCGAAGATGAACACGCCGATGACGATTCTGAAGCCGAAGAAGAAGAATTGGAGGAACAAATTGTCGCCGATTTGGACGCGGAACAAGATGATAATGATGATGATGACGACGATGTTAATCTAAATGATGACGACGATGTAAATCAAGATGATGATGATGATGATGATAATAACGCTGATGACGGAGATGATGATGAAGAAGAAGAACAACAAGATGACGGTGACGACGATGATGATGATGATCAAGAACAACAATCAAATGAAGAGAATGATGATGATGATGATAATGATAGCGAAGAAAATGAAGCAAACAGCAGTCACGAGATGGAGAATGACGACGACGAAGAGGAAGCAATACACGGAGATGATATCGATTTCAATGAAAACGATGAAAGCCTCGAAAACAATAAGGATATAAGCAAAGAAGACGATTTTGAAAATTTCCTTAAAGACGCTCCGTTCGAAGAGGTTTGATACTTCATATTTAGGATTGTGTTTTTAATACTAATCTTGATTTTTTTTTAAAGGTTTTCTAATTCTATATTGTGCGTGTGTGTTTTTATTATTAATATTAATATGAATATGAAAAATTTATCGAAAAAATGACGACTTCGAGAATAATTATAAACTAATAGACTTTATTTTATTTTTTATTACTAACATATTAGGTAAGACGTAAAGAAATGTTATGTATAATGTTTCCCCGCAGTTTTCAATCGGTCTTGGAGTAAGATTCGGTCGGTTTTTATTAAAAAATGTATGTAAATCGTTTTTGACGTCTTACGAATAAGGTGAATGTGGTAAAACATCTAAATCCAGTTCCCCAATATTGTTCTGACTATATTGCTGTGATTGCCTGATCATGTCTTAATAATTCATAATGAATAATTCACGATACATCCCACCAAAATTAAAGGGATACCTTTTTCAACCAACAATCACCCAGGGGTAGACACGGGTATCTGATTTGATGGTTATTTTTTTCTTGGATCGTTGTATAGGTCTCACTTCTCATCGTCAGTAACAGTATTCTTTGCTGAAACGGATCAGTTTCAACTCTGAACAATAGAGAAGAGATAAGAGATTAGAGACAATAGAGTATCAGATTACTCTACTCGATTACCTAAATTCCTTGTCTATTTTTCTCTGAATTTTTAAAACTGTCAGCGGATGTCTTGAGACAATACATCGAAGGTTTAGCGAGGATCCGATTACACCAATGAATTGAATGTATGGTCATTGATTTCTAGAGGTCTTCCTGAGGTCGACTTCGGCTATCTATCACCATATATGAATTATTTAAACCCTTGTTGGCATTTCCGAATGTTCTAGACATCGCCTGAAGTTTCGCAAATGTATCTCCTCGGTTTCTGGCACGTATAATTAAATAGGAACATGTTTACTTCTAAGCCTAATATTTAAAAATCGATAAATCTGCTGAAACTGTTTGATTACGTGCTAAGAGTTGAAAGACACAATACCCTTACAATCCCACCAAACACTAAACATTACTTTTTATGGATTTTTGCCTTTGAAGTTGTTAATGGAGCTTGTCTAGGTATACCTCAATGTCTTTTCCGTATTATATTATTGTACACAACCCATTTCATATCTCCAGTCAACAATCGATGCAAAAAACGGTTGTGCTTTTGTCTCACTCGAAGTTGAAACACGTTCCTATAAATTTGCAGCTAACAGTAGATGAGGAATACGAACGTTATACTGAGAAACCATTCCTATATAATGCAAATGTCTTAACACGATTCATTGGTTGACTCTCATCTTCACTGCGACGGTGTTTTGACGTGGATCGGATCGATCATTAGACTTCAAAAGTCGCGTGATCCGTGATTCATAAAACAATGAAAAATACTCTTTTTGGAATGTCGAACTTTGAGGGTATCTTCTTCTCCATAAACATCGCAAATATTTGCTGCCACAGTCGTAGTATTGCCTTAGCGAAATTCATAAAATCCACAATGACATAAATGCATTAAGCACTATTTAAAAAAAATATAATGTCATCTAATAATCAATCCATTAAATCCATTGTAGTTTTTCAATTCCTTTTGTGAAAAAAACTCTTCAAAGTGTGCTTCATGGAGCTGAAGAGAAAATAATCGGAAGGAGCAAGGTCTGGGGAATATGAAGGGTGCGGCAGAACCTGCCAGTTTAACTCCTGATTTATTTTCTTGGGTCATCCTTGTTTTACGAGGGTGTCCATTATCGTGGTGAGTAAATATTCCCTTTCTGTTGAACAAAATTGGACGTTTAATTTTTATTTTCTCGTTTAATCCTTTTAATAGTTGACAGTAAACATCTGCCGTATTTGTTTCAGCCGGTTTTAATAGTTCGTATTGAATTATACCTCTTAAATCCCACCAAATGCACATAGGTACTCTTCGGAGTGTTAAACCGGGCTAAGGGGTTTTAAGCTTTTTTCGACTTATGTTAAACGATCCATTTCTCATCTCCAGTAACATATACGTGTAAAAAGAATTGAATTATTTGTCATTATCATTCCTCGATGGTTAATCGAGGATCAAATCTAGAAGACATATACATACTGCGTAGTACCAAATTTCTTTTCGTCTTACCTAATACGTCTTTCGAATGATCGTTTTTGATTTTTTTCAATATTACAATTGGATTATTGACGTTGTAGATCGATTCCGTGGAAGAGGACGTCGTCGATAATACCGCTGGAGAGGAAGAACTGCTGGCCGCGAAGCGTGCCGAACAATTAGCGCAAGAGCAAGAAGACAACGGAAGCAGTAAGATCAATTTCATTTATCAACATATATTATTGATTTACAATGATTAAATATTATCTCACGGTGGATTTACTACACGATTATTTAAAATGTTTATCGAGTGTTTCAATCGACGAATTCATTTGTAATCTTGAGTATAGTCAATGTGACGTGTTGGGCCACGAGTTTCGTTCAGCGGGTTTGACGATTGCATGTGTTACAGTGGGCTTGAGGGTCGGCGTGGGACTGGCGCTGATCACGGTGACCTACTGCGTGCTAGCTAGAAAATGGCGCAATGGTCGGTACCACTTCACGCTAAATACGCCCACTGTTGCATGTATCTCGAATATCACTCTGTATAATATGTTTTGCGTTTTTGGCAGTAACGTTTCCGATATATTCATATATATATATATAACAATCATTGACGCATCGCCTGCTTTTATTGTTGATATACATTCTCTTGCTCGTGGCCTGACTAACACTTGACCGATCAGTCAACTGATTGACTATGCTTTTGACGTTGAAATTGTATTAAAATATGTATTATTTTTTATATTTAATTGTGACGCTTTTTTATTTTAACACATTATTTTCCATAGATGTTTATTATGAACGTTTTAGATGTACGATGCCGTCTACCGTGTGCAACTCTTAGTAGATTAATCCTAGTCCCCGTTTTAAATCATGACGACACATAACATAAACATTCACTCTTCTCCATCTTCTTCTTATCGAAATCTTGTATTGCATGCGTTTAAGTATGAATTTGATTAATTTAATTTTGAAATACGATACCAAACACATATCACAAACAGTCCGTTTTATATTCCATACGAGTAGCTAACGAAAGTGGCGATGATGCATCCGAACTGGAACTGAATAGACGAATGACCCTTATTCCCGAACCGCCCGCAGGTATGCAGTTATTCATATATTCGTGTTATACAATTTTTTTATTGCTTGAAATTTATAGAAACAATTTCAGAAGGAAGCAATGACGGCGCCGTAGACGGAGACGAACCCGCCGAAGAAGACGAAGAGGAAGTCGAAGAAATTATCGCGCCGAAAAAAGCCGCTCCGGCCGCACAAGCGCCTCCTCAACAAACGTCCATATTCGGAAAACGTCCTCAACAAATTGTGCATAAATACGAAGAGGTATTACAACTCAGTGTTTTAATAACTCGTTCGTAAAATTATTATTTTTATCAAAGCGAATGTTCCATCGGCTTAAAAGGGAGATAGTCCTAGATCTCTTATTTTATTCCGCATTTATGTCTTGCATTATCATTCGGGAGAATTTATCTGTGGCAGCGGTGGGATACCTTTTCGGTACTACTGTCGCGCCCCCTTAACATTTTGGTGGCAGCGGTGGGATACCATTTTTGGTACTACTGTCGCACCCCCTTAACACTTTTATTGTTTCCTACAAATGATCGCTTTCTAAGCAGTACCTCCTCTACATCTTACTAATTGGGCACAATACACCTCTGCTGTAACAGTCTGATCTGATCCCATCAATAACAAAAGGAGTACCTTTTTCAACCAACGATGACCATGGGGTAGACACTGGTACCTGATGAAAGTCATTGTTTTTTTTTGTCAGATCGGTGTAGAAGACCACTTCCATTCCCGTGTAACAATCTTAAGTAATGGATCAGTTTCATATCTAGACGGTAAAGATAAATGTGTATATTGTTCTAAGGCCTTTGGAGAAAGTTCGTGTGGCATCCGAATTTCTAGTCTATTTATTTTTTCGATTCTTTTCGAACGATCCTTCGCTGTTGAAAAATCCCACCAAATACGAAAGGAGTACCTTTTTCAGTCAACGATGACCTAGGGTTAGACACGGGTAACTGATTCAATGAAAACCATTGTTTTTTCTCCTTGGATTGACGTAAAAGACTCACTTCTCATTCCCAGTAACGATCCATCTCAGAAACGGATCAGTTTCATATCTAGACAATAAAAGTTCGAGTACTAACTAATATTTGCTCACTCTAGGGCGAATCATGGCAATCCTAAAGTCACCAAGTGAGGTAGGATTCCTTCTCCGAAGAGTGAACTACCTAACTCTTTCCTGATGTTAGAGCCAGGCTAAATCGTAGCTGGTTCTTCCCAGACTTATGGGTCAATCAATTTCTGACTGGCCATGGTACTTTCGAAGCTAGGCTTTAAGAGCCTCGTAGCATCTCCTAGCAGTACCTTTTTTAACCAATGATGCCCCAGGGGTAGACACGGGTATTTGATTCAAAGTCATGCTTTTTTCTCTTTGAATTATTGTAGACAATCTATTTCCCATCCCTGGTAAGAATCTTTCCAAGAAATGTATCGGTCTCATATCTAGACAATAGAAATAAGCTGACAATCCTTAGCATAAAATACCGCAACTGTGTTTTTTTTTCTATGGTCCAAATAATATGACACATATTTTTCATTTTACCTAATATGGTCAATAATGTTAAATCGATATTTTCAGGATTCCGATGAGGAGATCATTAAGCCCGTAGAAGCAAAAGTTGTCAACGTTGAACCACCACAAAAGAAAATTGAAGAGATAGAAGTATCGGAGGACGAAGAAGTCGAAGAAGAAGAAGAGGTCGAAGATGAAGAGGAAGAATACGAAGAAGAGGAAGATTCACACGAGGTTGAAGAACCGATTCCCGTTAAAAAGGTGCAGGAAATAAAATCGGAACCCGTCGTCGCTAAACCGGCTCCGCCTGCCGAACAAACCGTCGAAGAGTACGAATACGAAGAAGAAGACGACGAGCTCGGCGACGAAGAAGAAGAGCTTGTCGACGAGGAGGAGATCGAAGAGGACGTCTCGGAAGAAATGGACGACACCGAATTGATGAAGAAGCTCGAAGAAAAATACGGAAAATTGCCGGACGTCGACGACGAGGCAGAGGGACAGAGCGACGACGAAAAACCTGTCGTTCCCGCCAGACGAAGTATTTGATAATCATTTTTTTTTTAATCTAGATAAATCCACCATAATATTTAATCATTCGTTCGAATCGTATCTTTGTTAATTATTTTCTGCGATGTTTTTAAATCTTGTAATTAAATCCAGAAGGTAAACCCGCCGGCGGAAATTCCGTCGACGACGATTGGGACGACTGGAAGAGACAGTTGGACCTGGCGCAAGCCGAAATGGACGAGGTGAGTGACGCAAACATCTAACGAAAAAAATATCACAATATATCGAGTCTAATTTTTAATTATAAATTCAGGGCCTCTTCGACTGATCCGATAAAATCCTATTAACTTTTTTTTTTTTAGATTTAATTCTAGATATACGAAAAATTCGCTTAACTGATACAATAACCGTTGCAACCGATGAATGTGTGCGTGTTTGATATATATATATATATGTACATACGTTTTTATTAATTTGTTTTTAACTAGTCGTTATGCATTTCGCTTCGATAATAAATTTGCATATTTCCGCATGGATTTTTTCGACGATATTAACAACAGAAAAACGTCCCTGCCGCCAACGCTTTGCACCCACATTTAAGCGTTGCGTCCACGGACATTTTTTTTTTTTGTGCATTTATCTGTGCGTATAACGTGCAAATTTAATATTTTATTTAACGTGTGACATTTTTTTCTACTTAACAATATCCGTGTGTGTTTGATTTATCCTTTCCTCGCTCCGATTTAGGGTAAAGTGGAAGACGCCTATAGACATTTCACGGTGCTGTCGTTGGCCAATCCGGCGTGCTGGAGAGCCAAACTCGGCAGGGCGAAGACGCTGGATTTTCTCGCCGAAAAGAAGAAAAACAATAACTTGCTGCAAAACTCGATCGATGCGTATCGTGAGGTATTGAATACGACGACTGACGACGACGTGTTTCTGAACGTCGCCGATCGATTGATCAATCGTATGAGATTCCGAGGTTATTATCGCTTTATGTATTCGGTCGATGCAAAGGTTTTGACGTTATCAACTCATTAATACCGTTGAAGTAAAAGTCCTTTGACTTTGAAGCAAAAAAACATTAAGGGTATTTATTTCATGCTCTTAAACCGCAAATTAAATACGAATTAGCCCTAACTTCTTCTGATTATTATTGTTACAATCCACACGTGAGAGCTCGGCTCCCGAACTTATGGCTGGCAACCTGACCCGTATTCGAAGAGCTAAGATAACCTGGAGAACATCCGTCATGACCTCATGGTTGAAATGGAGGTGTCCTCCAGGTAGTAAAGACCCGCCTCGGGTTAATAGGCCACTTAAATAAATAATAAATATGTTGGGCAACAAGTGACGAAACACTACCCCTTTTCTGTTTACCAATTCTGGTCTATATTTTTCAAGGGCGATGTTTAATTTCGTTAAAGAGTTCGAAAAACACAATACCCTTACAATCCCACCAAACACAAAACATTACTTTTTTGGATTTTGGGCTTCGAAGTTGATAATGGTGCTTGACCACATATACCTTAATGTATTTCCCGTGTTACTTTTGTCTCGCAGTCAAAGCAACACATCCTTAAACTCGGTCCAATGATATAGCAGCTAACAATTGATTATCATTATAATTGTTTGGTTGACTCCCATCTTCACTGAGAATATCCTTGGTGTTTGTGACATGGATTGACCATCATTAGACTTCAAAGGCCCCCCGACCCATGGTTTATAAAACAATGAAAAATACCCTTATTGGAATGTCGAACTTTGAGGGTATCTCCTTCTCCATAAACATCGTAAATGTTTGCTGCCACGGTCTTAGTATTGCCTTTACGGAATTTATTAACTTGACTATAAAACAATGAAAAATACTCTTATTGGAATGTCGAACTTTGAGGGTATCTCCTTCTCCATAAACATCGCTAATATTTGCTGCCACAGTCGTAGTATTGCCTTGGTGAAATTCATAAGTCCACAATTACATAAATGCATAGTGCACTAACCCTTTATAGGGCAAATTAATTATTTTGGATTTTTTTTTATTGTTATTGACAATACTTATTGTCAATAACAATAAAATAACCAAAAAGCGTTCTCGACAAAATATTACGTTACTAAGGTTAACATTTCTATGGGCGCTCATGGAAATATAGACCTTAAGGCGACTGGTTAATATATTAACCAATTTCAGCCTTTACCCTGTAAAGGGTTAAGCAACATTTTGAAAAAATATAATGTCATCATCTAATAATCAATCCATTAAATCATCTCCATTGTAGTGTTTCAATTTTGAAAAAAACTTTAAAGTGTGCTTCATGGACCTGAAGAGAAAATAATCGGAAGGAGGCAAGGTCTGGGGAATATGAAGGGTGCGGCAGAACCTGCCAGTTTAACTCCTGATATATTTTCTTGGGTCATTCTTGCTTTACGAGGGTGTCCATTATCGTGGTGAATAAATATTCCCTTTCTGTTGAACAAAATTGGACGTTTTATTTTTATTTTCTCATTTAATCCTTTTAATTGTTGACAGTAAACATCTGCCGTAATTGGTTCAGCCGTTTTTAATAGTTCGTAATGAATTATACCTCTTACATCCCAACAAATGCACAAAGGTACTCTTCGGAGTGTTAAACCGGGCTAAGGGGTTTTAGGCCTTTTTCGACTTATGTTAAACGATTCATTTCTCATCTTCAGTTACATATATGTGTAAAAAGAATTGAATTCTTTGTCTCAGCAAAGAATTACATGTGATTCTCCGTACTTTTTTTTTTTATTATTTCCGGACAGTATGTGCATTGCTGTTTTATTTATTGCCATTTTGTTTTACCGATGCATTGCAAATGCGACTGTACAGAGGACCTTGGAGATTGAGTCTCCGGTAATTCCTCGATGATTAATCAAGGATCTGACTGTTGATATCATCTTCAAATTTGAAAGGTCGTCCAGATTCAGATGCATCTCCAAGACTACTATTTCCCGATTTGAACCTTTAAAACCGATATTGACATCGATGTGCTGTCGGCACGTCACCGTAAACTTATTTAATGGCTTTAAGCGACTTTCTGGCATTCAAGTCTTGTTCAGAAAATAGCATATAATCTCTAAAGTGACAAAAAACGTCAGAACTTTTCAAGCATCGCCTCTATAACATTCGATAAAACGTGATCGTTTCAATATTTAATTAATATTTCAGGTAAACACGTTGACGCAGTGCCCGTCCATCAGCTGATCATAAATAAGTTTCCATCGGTGCCGAAATATCGAAATCAATTGGCGATTACGTATCTAATGGTGAATAAGTACGTTATTAATTACTTTATACCGTCTCAATATCATTTTTTTAACATTGATATTAATTTCAGAATCGAGTCGTCGAGATCCGTTCTTAAGAGCACATTAAAATTATGGCCGAACGACGGAGTAGCGCTGGTCCATCACGGCTTCATTCTCAAAACCGTCGATAACAATCTCGAAGAGGCCGTGATTTATTTGCAGAAAGGCATCGACACCAAGGACAAGGGCACCGAGGACGGTAGATTCTATTTTCAGCTCGGCGACGCTCTGGCGCGGCTCGGTCGATCCGACAAGGCCCGACGGGTGAGTGACGCTTGGTTGGCTCTGAATTTATTGTCCGTCGGCTTACGAATATATTAAATGCTTGTATATAGGTTTATGAGCTCGGCGCCGAATTAAAACTATTTCTGTCACCGATGCAGAGGTCACTTTATAATGTTGATCGGCTTACAGGACATCCGTGGTGGAAGCCCGAACAGACTCCGTACAAACGAATCGTTAGAGATTTAGAGGCCAACTGGGAAAAAATAGCCGAAGAGGCTCGACGACTGCGTTCCGATTATAAATCCGAACAGGAGAGTCTCAAGGACACCGGAGACTGGTCCCAATACGAATTATTCGTCAGAGGTATGTCGTAATTGTATACGTGACTTTGGTTCTTAACCTTCGAATTCCCTGGCCACTGCTACTAAAAAATGTATCTTACCATTCCGGATCTGTGGCACTGTGTGATGGATGATATTACTCAGTTTTAGTGCTCCTCAGCATCGGTCTTCGTTTCCTCCGAGGACAGGAAGGCTTGATAACCATAAGCTTTTGCAACGGCTGACTGTCCCACATCCTTGACACGTGACTGGTATATCCTTGTATAGTCAGTACACCTCGTTGCTTCGGATACGTCATTCCCCATATTATGATGTACCTGATGATAATCATGTACAGCTTGACTTTAGACTTCCTTAAGAGGAATCTCAACCACAGATGCCCTACTGTAAAGTCCTGCCCTCATTCAACATCATTCTCTATCTTATCCGATCTGCCGCCACGTCAGTCCATCTTCCGGTCAGTCTCAATGATGAGGCTGTACTCAGTCTATCCACTTCGGCCTTGCTTGTCCATTCCTGTGGGGACTGAAAGGCCACTCTGGCGGCGACAATTCTGATCAATTCTGTTAGTGTGGGTTCCTCTGGCAGGATTAGAGTCCTGTCCTCATCTAGATCTACTTCATGCTGTCCAATGCAGCATTACCCTTACGTGTCTCTTGGCGGAGGCCCCAATCGAACACATGGACCTGGTCACTAATGTAATTTGCTACAGGACATTTGGTTGCTTCACATCCACCTCCGAAGAGATGTGCAAGGCTACTTTTCCTCTCCCTTCTCTCGTTGTGCCGATTGAACCGGCCTCAAGTTGGTATATGCGGTGTGAGTGGATGGCAAGGGATCTCCATCTCGGATCAGCCGCCACGTCACTCCATCTTCCGGTTAGTCTCAATGATGCGGTGTTTCGGTGTACGCACTCCATTCACTTTGGCCTTAGTCTTCCTTTCCTCCAAGGACAGGAAGGCTTGTTGACTCCGCTGGATGATGTATTGCCAAAATTGAGAGGATAAAGTCAGAATCGCTGAAGAGGCTATACGTCATCATAATCGAAACAGCCTAGTTAGAGTTCTGGACTCATCCAACATGGACCATGATCATCTCATCAAATCTGCCGCCACGTAACTCCATCTTCCGGCTACTCTCGATGACGAGGCGTCCCTCTGTACCTAGTCCAACCATCTCAGCCCTGGTCTTCGTTTCCTCCGGGAATGGGAAGGCTTATTGACCACAATCCTTTCAGTGGCTGGCTATTGCCTATCCTTGACATGTTCCACTGGAGTCTGACCACTCTGACGACAGCTATGACCAGTATATCTTTGTATAGTTGGTATAGCTCCTCGTTGCTTCAAATACTAGTTAGCAAATACGTCTCAGAATCCTCCTCTCCAGGATATCCAGTTGTCGCTCGTCTTAGTTTGTCAGAGCCTAACATTCACGGGCCTGATGGGGATTATGTAGAGCTTGCCGTAGTATTTCGACTGTAGATGCTGTTGAAGTCCAAAGTAGCACCGGTATACCAGCATGATTCTTCTACGTACTTCCAAATTGGTTTCATTGTTATTTTTAATAAGTTAGCCAAGATATCGAAGCTATACTCTCAGGGATTCAAGGATTCACCCTCGGCATATGGGCATGAATTTTGTCTTGGTTTCATTGATCCTCAGTTCCATGTCCATTGCCTCTCATTATTCGCTGGCATACATCCTTGAGAGCTGCCCGAGATCTGGCCACAATGTCTATGTCGTCCACATAGGCAAGAAGTTGCACCGATTTATTAAGAATGATGTCAGATGTTTCCACGCCAGAGTCTCTTATTACCCCTTCAAATGCTACGTTGAACAACAAACATGCTAGAGCATCATCATGTCTCAAACTGCAGTGTCTCTCAAACTCTTTAGATATTTATCTACTTCTGCTTCCCCGTCTGCTATAAATTCCTTTCAACTCGTTTTCTCGTTACAATTAGAATTTGTTCTGTCATTGTAAAAGTTTAAGAAACACTGCTCTACATATTCACATATATTTTTCGATAATATCGTTGCTTTTACCATTTTTTTTTTATATTATTTTCAGGTAACGAAATAAAGGATCATTGCAGCAAATGTCCCGTCACATGTCGGATTGCAAGATCGGAGCCCGCAGCTGTGGGTTGCAGACGCGGCCAGATCAAATTCAGCGCCATGACGCCGGGAACGCACGTGTTCGCCCACACCGGTCCGACCAACTGCCGACTCAGAGCCCATCTCGGACTCCAAGGAACCAAAGACACGTACATACGAGTCGGAGACAAAATCAGGTGAACCTCATTTTAATTATATATAGGGCGGCTCGTCCTTAAGGGCAACCGGGGCACTGCCCCACACATATTTCTCTAAATAAAAAATAATGTGTTAAGGCATTCTTGTATCGTGGTCACGTGTTTTGATACGATCGAGTCAGTGGAGGTAAAGAGAAAAGTTCCGTATTACCATATACATAAGGTTGCTTTTCGTTTGCTGTGTAAAGCTCTGTTTGGGGCAGAACTATATATGCCCCACTAGTCTATATTTTCAACACTTTGTTGTTTTACTATAATATAGTTACGAGGCGCCTCAGATTATATATATCATAGTTTTATTTATGTTTTTATTACGTTGCAGATCTTGGGAGGAGGGAAAGGTGTTTATATTCGACGACAGCTTCGAACACGAAGTCTGGCACAACGGCACGTCTCTGCGGATAGTCTTGATAGTCGATCTGTGGCATCCGGAGCTCACCAAAGACGAGCGCATCGCTCTTCCCGCAATATAAACGCAGCCACCGTGAAATGTCTCAATTATATTATGTATTGATTAGATGAAACGTGTGATATTTTAAAATATATATATACACAAAGAATAAAAAAACGATATCAGTCTTTATAGATACTGTATTTTAGATACATATGTGATTTGTAAATAAATAATTTTTATACAAAAAAAAAAAAGTGTCTTATTTAATTATTTAACCATAATTCGATCATCATCCCATCTGCGCTTCGTATAAAAAAAAAGCTGCAGATTTTTTTTTTATTCGGCCGAGCACACGTATCGGTAACTCACATACTATTTTTTTTTTTTTAACATATTTGGTCCATATAACTTAACATCACAGCTATGTAATAATATATTTAAAAAAAACTGAAAATAACCAAAGCTACGATTAAATTTTACTACAATCAATCAACACTCTCAGACCGGAGACAACCTAATAATCTACGAGTAATAATATTTTGTACAATAATATAATCGGGGGTATATAAAAATAATTAAAACTAACAACTTAAACGCAAACGATGAGGGTTTAAAAAAAAACAAAGCGACCTTATTAACATACGTCATAAATAACGTCCTAAGTATAACTTAATAATGATTTTTGTGACGTTTTCGGCCGGAAATTATTTATGACTCGACCTCGTAATTACTATAAATGCATAATCCGACGAATAAATATGTCGCTATGCCGACGAGAACGGAAAAATTATACAGTAAAGTGCTAATAAATAATATTTCCTGTTCAAATCTGTCTTTGGCTTTATTTTTAAATCGATCGAGGATCAGAGAACTCATTGAATCGAAAATATATATAATAATACAGTCAACCCTCCTATAGCGTTTTTTTCTATAGCGTTTGCGGCGGTTTTTTGTATAGCGTTCCCTCGACAGGAGCGTCATTGAAAATATAAAAATGGGTGAAATGTTTGATTTGCTTCAAATCACAAATAAAGTTGAAAAAACCTAACCCCAAATTTTGTATGGGTGCCTATCTTTCTAAAGCGTTTTTTTTCTATAGACTGTACATACATTTTAACATAAAAAAAATGATAATCGGACTAAATAATAAATTGATCGTGAAAATAATAATCGTTGCGTTTCAAAACGAGAGATCAGATTAGCTAAATGTTTACTATTAAAATAATAATAAAAAAATATATATATAATATATACACAAACGGAAATGAACGTAAGTACTTTAAATCAAATTATCACAATGTTTAACGATAAACATAAAGAAAATGCTTACAACGAAAGCTACAACACGAGTATTATTAATAATCTGGACGGAATAATACAAACGTATCCCGTATACCGAATTCCGGTAAACCTATAATTTAGAGTGTAAATAATTACAGTCTACCGTCCATAGAAATACATCATAAGATTAAACATTTCGATAATTAACGTTAACATCATATACAACAACGTATGTTTTTATTAATTAATTAATACACTGATAACATCGTTTCGACATCGGAAGACGGTTATATAAAATAGAATGTACGTCAGAACATATACAATACCGTGTTTTTATATATTGCTTATAATATAAAAGATCCGTAATATACTTTGTTCGATAATATAAAAACGAGATTCGTGTTTGAACGACAAAATATTTCGAGACTACTAGACAGAATATGAAATACACAACCTTATTGTTATTATTTCAACAAAACTTAACACTAATATAAGTATTTATTTATTTTAATTAATTTTCATTCAACGTTCAGACTATATGATGATGTGAGAATGATAACGCCATCGATTTATGCTACGTTTAGGATTTTTTCTACAATCTTTTTTGGGTTTAACACTTGAGGCCCCATGTGCAATTCAATTTTGAGGCCCCTCACAAAATATTTAAACTACCCCTATACTCAATATCAGTGTTTCCCAAAGTGTGAGCCGCAGTGTCATCATAAGAGCGCTGCGAAATATTCAATTAAACAATTCGGTAAATTTGTTGGAATTCCCAATTCTCGAAATTTTTGGGCCATCGTATATTCCAATTTCTCAAGGTCAAAAAATTTGAAAAAAATCTGATGTATTAAGGGAGCCGTAAACCGAAAAAGATTGAGAACCTATACCCTAAAACGTGACTGTCAGATTTTACCAGCAGCTCGCTACAGCAGGTGACTTTATTTAAAAAGATAGAAAGTAAAACAAAATCCAACTTCTTACTGCTTCTTCTTTTTTATTAGTTTATCCTGATGTAAATTTTTTTTGAAGAAATCAGGGGCCGCTGAATGGCCATAAATGGAGGCCCCCTAAATGCCGAGGGCCCCGATGCCTAGTACCGTTTTCCCTAGGTAGCTACGGGCCTGATACGAGCAATGGCTCTCTGTCTACTTACTAAAATACTTGTCATGTATTCCGTTTTGGAATAAGGAGTACAATTTGTTTCAAGGACGAGTCCTTGAAACCCTAAGAATCGAAGATCTATCTCGGCTCACTTATTACAAAAAAGAAATAAAATGAATTTGGAAGTACAAAGAACCATGCTTGTAAACTGGTGCTACTTTGGACTTCAACGGCATCTATGGTTGAGGTTGCTCTAAAGACCAAAGTCAATCTCTACATGACCCTCCTCAGCTCAGACCTAACATGACAACTGGATATCCTGGAGAGGAAAATTCTGAGACGGATATTTGGAGTCATATTCGACGACGAGGATTGGAGTATCTGAAGCAACGAGGAGCTGTACCGACTATACAAGAATATACCAGTCACAGCTGTCGCCAAGTGGCCAGACTCCAGTGGGACGTGGACGAAGGATAAGCAACAGCCAGCTACCGAAAATGCTTACGGTCTACAAGCCTTCCTGTCCCTGGAGGATTGGAAGACCAAGGTCGAAATGGATGGAACGCATACACCGAACGCCGCATCATAGACTGACCGGAAGATGGAGCGACATGGCAGCAGGGGCCGGTTCAATCGGTGCAACAAAAGCAGGTTTTTTCTTGAAACACTTGATTTTAAAAATTACACTAATATTGTTCAAGAAACGGGAGAAGGGTGAGGAAAAGCAAATTACATTAGTGACCAGGTCCATGTGTCCGATTGGGCCCTCCACCGTGAGACACATAAATGCTGCATTGGACATCATGGAGTAGGTCCAGGTGAGGACAGGACCACAGAACGTGACTGCGATCCTGCAAGACGAACCCACACAAACAGTGTGAAGATGCTACTAGGGTCAACTCTTTAAGTTTAGCCTTGAAATTACCGTGGTCAGTCAGGAATTGACTGACCCAAACTCGGAAAAAAACCAGCTACGATTTAGCCTGGCTCTAAAATCAAGAAAGGGGAGATAGGTAGTCGAACCTTAGTGGCAGGAATCCACTTTCCCCGCACTGACCAAGAGCCGCTTCACGGACACGTGACTTCAGGTTTGCCAAAGATTCACCCTCGAGCAGGCAATTATTAGCTGAAAATAATCCACAAATGACTGTTCGGAGACTAGCAGCGACTAAACTAACTCGTTACATACGACAAGAACTACAAGATGATTGGAAGAGATTGGGTCAATGGCTAGACAGTGACGATATGCCAAAACATCATCACATTGTGGAGGCATCGTTCGGCGAATTAATCTTGAATCATTACAGCCGAATCTTATTGCAAAGAAATCAAAATAGTGTACAAAAAATTGACTGGAACAGCTTTAAAGTGATGATCGTTGCCGGAGTTGCCTCCGCCCTTTCTGAACACCCCAAAAACAACATTAGTTGGGTACGTAATTCAGGTGAGTTTCTTCACTGCCACTACAGCCTGGAACTATAGGGTGGTGGGGAGTGGTACTGTGGTGCGAAACAGCTGAAGGTAATATTCTAGCATTTGCCCTTCCTGGAATAATATTCCTCCATGACAAGCCTTGACCTCATACTGCTTTAACGGAATTAAAAATTTAAGGATTGGATCATCCCCAATATTCCTCTGACTTTTCTCCGGCAGATTACCATTCTTCCAAACATCTAGATTCGTTTCTCCATCAAATAATGACTGTATCCTCCAAAAATATAGAATTTTAAGAACAAGAATTAGGATAAAGCG
Organism: Philopotamus ludificatus; assembly: GCA_022495035.1. NCBI lineage: Eukaryota > Metazoa > Arthropoda > Insecta > Trichoptera > Philopotamidae > Philopotamus > Philopotamus ludificatus. Next base: position 21,696 of record JAGXCT010034757.1, read on the forward strand.
AGAAGAAATTACAATTGGTTACTTTGAAACCAGCGGCCGTTGAGTTAACACTTTGATTGGTATCGTTTTGAAGCTCTGTTAGTAAACTTTGTAAAAGTACAACGGCCAGGGATTGAAGAATCATCTAAAATCCTCGGCAGTGATATAGATGGTTTCAAAAGATCAAAAGATCTAGATATGAAACCGATCCATTTCTTAGAAAGATTCTTACCAGGGGAATGGAAGTGGTCTTCTACACCGATCTGACGAAAAAAACAATGACTTTCATTGAGTCAGATATCAGTGTCAACCCCTGAGCCATTGTTGGTTGAAAAAGGTACTCCTTTTGTATTTGATGGGATGTTTAGGGAATAATTCAATACGAATTATTAAAACTTGATCAGAGTGTTACAACAGAGGGGCATAAAGGAAGACTAACCCTTTGAACTCTATATCCAGACATAGTGGCCAATGGGATTTATTCACACCAACTTCCTCGGTCCATTTTTTCGGTAGTTTAAATAGCCGTTCGGATAATTTTTAAACGTAAAAATCAAGTGAATGTTCTAGAAATGAATGTCTTATCGTATGACCATTCCTTTTTCATCTGGAATGTGAACAAAATGGTTTGGAGAAAGGAGACTCGACCACTTGGAGTGTGGTCTATGTATTTGTCCAATAATTAATTATTTTTTGATAGTAGTTATATTCTTTTTAATTTATCTGTGTTCGGATAATTGAGTATTTAAGTCAAGAGTTCAAAGGGTTAAAAAGGCCATTTCTTCAAAGGCATTTGAACAATAAATAAATTCATCTCTATTGTCTAGATATGTAACCGATCCATTACTTAAAAAGATTCTTACCAGGGATGAGAAGTAGATTGTCCACAACAATCCAAAGAGAAAAAACCACGACTTACCCATTAAGTACCCGTGTCTACCCCTGGGCCATCGTTGGTTGAAAAAGGTACTCCTTTTGTATTTGACGGGATGTTTAGGGAATACTTCACTATGAATTACTAAAATCAGATCAGACTGTTGAATGAATTCATACAATTTTACGAAAGAGGAGATCATAAATTGAAATAAAAAAAATGTTTTTTCTTTCAGTTTACCCTAATATATAGAAAAGATAGCAAAACAGCTCCATGACTATGATGGAAGACAGAGTTTATCGAGCAGACGAAGCCTTCCATTAGATGGAATGGATGAGAATAGATTCTTCAATGATCCCAACTGATAATACCTTGAGAAATGATTAATATAAAATCATCGGTTATCAGATTGAGTGTATTGACTTTAAAAAAATCACTCGGAGATTAAAATAATTAAAATATGAGGGGTATTTTATACGAATTCTCACGTCTATCATTCTCACACGTACAAATTGACATATTTTTTCCTTAAAAACTAATACATAATACGCTAGATTTCGGCGTACACGCTAATTAATGTGCAGAGAATGCGGTATTTATATAAATGTACATATATAAACATTGGTCTCGTACGCGTACCCTGTTTTTTTTGTTCAATATTGTCAAAGTTTAATAATAAAGAATTATAAAAAGTCACGTGTATGTACAAAAAATTGTCCACTAAACAATGTAGTAACGTTTGTCGATTCCTCACATAACGGTCTCGTTGTCCGGCGGCATCGGGAGATGCGAGCTTTGGTGCAGGTGATACGCCGGCGGCCCGTTGTTCAGAAACGCGTTTTGATTTCCGTATATTCTATACGGAACGCTCGAAGACGAAGCCGCGACCGGAACGTTCCTCTTCTGAGGAACTTGCGGAGTGGCTTCCGTAGACAGATTCGGGCTCGGCGTCGGATACATGCAACTGTCGGCGACGCCGGGGCTCGGAGCTCGGTGCGGCATGTAATTATCGTTGTGATAGTTCGATTCCGGATATATTCCGGTGTCCGTGTGCAAACTTATCGGACGAGCGCCGTGGAAATTGGAATAGCTCGAGCGAACTGACGCCGGCCTATTGTTATACAAGTCCTCGTCGTTGTACGAATCGTTCAGAGAATGCTGGCTCGACTGTCGATAGTTCGGATTGGCGTGGCCTCCGTTGGAATGATGGGAAGAGCTGCGACGTTGCGATGAACGGCGAGACGATCTGCGTGTAGAGTGACGCGACGATACCGATCGTCGCTTAACGCGCCGAGGAGTCATCGGCTTAGCTGCCGGCTCCGCTCGCAATTCTGCGGGCCGAGTAAATTCAATAGAATATAACGACTGATTTCCCGCCGATTTCATGCTGCCTCGGACTGAAAAATAAAAACGATTATCATCCGATATACATAATATATCAATTAAACAGGAGCGGCTCGTCCTTAGGGGCAACCGGGGAACTGCCCCACACACATTTCTCCTAATAAAAAAATAATAATCAGCTGAAATATGTTAACAGACCGTATACGTATGTGTTGGGGCATTCTTGGATATGCCCTGGTCACGTGGTCGCTAGCTTTGACGCGAACGAGTGTTGTTTGGCTAGGTAGTGAAGGTAAAGAGAAAAGTTCCGTATTACCGTATACAGAAGGTCGCTTTTTGTTTGATGCGAAAGTCTGTTCGGGGCAGAACTATATATGCCCCACTAGTCTATATTTTCAACACTCATATGTTTTTTTACTATAATATAGTTACAAGGCGCCTCAGATTATATATATCATAGTTTTATTTATGTTTTTATTACGTTGCAGATCTACCTGCCCCTGAATACATGGTTGCTAGCCTCAGTATAGTTGTTGGACTGACGCAAACGAGTGTCATTGTTTATCAGTCAGTGGCGGAAAGAAAAATGTTCCGTATTACCAAGTGCAGAAGGTCGCTTTTCGTTTGCTGCGTAAAGCTTTGTTTGGGGCAGACCTGTATATGCCCCACTAGTCTATATTTTCTACGACACTCAATGTTTTTCGACTATAATATAGTTTTTAAAGTTACGAGCCGCCTCTGATATTAAATAATGCTAAAATATACTTACTATGATTTTCATCGGATTTTACGAGATTAGACGCGTGATAAAATCCCAGCACAACGGATAAAAATCCGAGCAGGCATTGAAGAGCAGCGTGAGCCACTTCTACATGAGCGAAATGCATCAAACATCCTTCGACCTCTTTCGGCTTTGCCAACCACGAGCTTCCGTCTATGTCGCCATATCTAGCCCGACATCCCCACCCATTAACTTCCCACCAGCTGACGCTCCCCGTACCCAAAGCCAGCAAACCATTATCCTAAAAAATAAACATCGTATAATACATTTCGTATTCGATATCGGAATATATATATAAAACACTTACTCGATCCAAAATTCCGACGTTTAAATAATAACATATGACGAACGTGTTCCACGCCAACCATAATATGTTCCAAGTGGCATACTGAAATAATAAATCGGCAATTTAAACAAGTACGACTCATGGCCCACTTTCAAATAAAATCAGATCGGAATACATTTATATCATATAGATGAATAATCTTGATAGCCGAGTGTTAATAGTTTATAAGTGGACCGTTAATCGTAATGGATATTATTATTCGGGGTTAAATACTTACTGAATAAATATATTTGGCAACGTATTGAAACGTTCCGAAAGATCCGAATATTATGAACAGGATATTGAGGAAGTTGGCAAGAATCGGCGCCCACATGAATCCTAGGAAGTCAAACACTTGTCGCTCGAGGGTGGATATCTGCAAATGTCAAGTGAGAGTTAATGATCAGTCGGAGGTGCAGTAGCTGGGGGGGCGGAGGAGTGGCGGGGCTGCAACTACCAGCTGCAGCGCGCACAGGCCGAGCAGCAGGGCGCGCGCGGCCATGGCGCCGCGGCTGACGGCTGGCGGAGTCAAAATACTGGGGTTGCCAGCGCGCCAGCACAACGCGACAACCGACTCCGCCGGTCGCGGCTGGCAACACCGCGCCCTGATCTAATTTCAATCATTTATAACCGACCCACAATTAATACGATATTATTCAAATTATAACACAACAATGCGCATTATTATTACCTCAATTTTTGCAATAATTAAATTAAAATTATATAATGTTCATTGCGTTTCAGTTTTTGGGAGAATATTTGAGAACTGCGCAAATATTTGTGGTGGTCACATCAAGGACAAATAACCTGATCTTGAAAATATTAATATTTGCAAAACAATTATTAAATTAAATTGAAGCACATACTCAGACCCAAAAAAGAACAAATAATGCACATGCATTTTCGTGAATATCGAAAGCCGCTGTCTAGACCAGTGATGTCCAACACGCGGCCCACGGGCCGCATGCGGCCCAGTTTCAAAGTTAATCTGTCAACGACAGATTCTCATACATGCAAAAGTATGTTAAGGCGGGCGCGCGACAGTAGTACCAAAAAGGCATCCCACCGCTGCCACCAAAATGTTAAGGGGGTGCGACAGTAGTCCAATAAATGGAACCCGTCGCTGCCTCCAATGTTAAGGCACCCGAGCTCGCGTATCAAAAGGTACACGACCGCTGGCACCAAAACGTTCGATCGTCCGGTAGTTGACGATCGCGCTTCGAAGATCGAGATCAAGTGAAAACACGCTTTGTTTGTTGATGATGTTTATTGGAGATTTTACAGGTGTCGTCAGTTCGATGATAGGTGTGATGAAAGGATCCCAGAGACGTATCTCCGGTACGAGACGATGATAAAGATCCCAGAGACGTATCTCTGGTACGAGACGATAATGAAGATCCCAGAGACGTATCTCCGGTACGAGATGATGATGATGATTGAGAGAAATATCTCCCGGTGAGAAATCACGGAGATGTGGCAGCCATGACGGCGCGAGCCAATCTGTATGAATATATATAAGCTCCAAAACGGGACATATTTATACCCGGTCCTGAGAGTCACGTGACGATGATGTCACCGACTTTTAGCGGGAACCGCTCGAGAATATCGAGAGCCCAGAAATGATACGGACGGACTATGCCGGTTTATAACAAGTATGAGGAAATGTTTTCGATTTTTTTAGCTCCATTTAACGTAGAGGTGAAATCCACACCTGCAAATTTTCAAATGAAGGTAATAGACCTTCAGACAAGCATCGAATAAAAAGCATGTTTAATGAAAATAAACTTGAATTTTATTAAAAATATATCCTCGAGGATAAATTTCCAAAATTAAATAAGCTGGCAATGTGTATTACAGCTGCATTTGGAACCACATAGAAAGGTCGCAACAGGATGACCGATGAAAACTTGACCAATCAATTGCGATGTGCATCGAATAAATTACCAGTCGATATAATAAAAATATCAAATGGTATATAAAAAACAAATTATCCACATTAATGGTGAGTAAATGTCTAAAGATGTTTATTTCCATTTTATATTTTTTAATTTCCTTAAAGAATACATATGTAATAAAAGCTATCGAGCTAGGAACATCAACATACGTTTGATAACAACATTTCTTGAATTAACATGTGTACATATTATGTAATGTAATGCTTAATTTACTGAATAAAATGCTTAAAACTGAAAATAAAAATATATGTCTCACTATTCTAAAGTCAAAATGTATGTGTGTACAAACAGAAATATAAGTTTAAACTAAAATTCATAAAAAGCACATATTGTTTAATTCGGTTTCTGTAATTTTAATACGTTTATTAAAAATAATTAATTTCATTTGCAAAAGGGTTAATTTCATTTGCAAAAAGATTAATTTCATTTGCAAAAGGGTGAAATAGACTTGCAAAGCTGTATAAAGAAATGCTTAAATAGGTACGAAACACAAAATAATAAATTTGAAAACAAATAATGACTTAAAATATCATTTAGCTCTAAATTTGAAAATCATAAAAGGTGGGTTTAATTGGGGGGGGGGGGTAGGTTGAATTACATACGACATTAATTAATAAATTGTTTTTAATACGTTTGGTTTTTTATGCGGCCCACCACATACTGGTATTTTTTTATTTGGCCCATCAATCGATTTCTGTTAGACAACACTGGTCTAGACGCTAAAAAAAAATACAACCAATTTTAATTTTAGAATTCTGGAATATGAAGAAAAAATCCCAGACGTAAACAACCACGTCAGGAGTGGAAAGGGTGTCCGCTCGCACACTGTAAAATTGGGCAACCAAGCAACAAACGCCTGACAAAAGACTCCAGGATAGCTTCACCCTGAGCTGAAGCTATCCTGGACTCTGTCTAAGAGTCTTGTGCTGATGAAAGTCCCGACTGAATCTCAGCTCGTCGGACGCACACCCTCACGATAAAGAATCCGATGCATCAAAGCTGCAAACCGCTGAACTTCTGCTCCCCCTAAGTCAGCAATTCTGCATATCATCGTACTTACACATCCGAAGACCATCTTCGCCGTGAGACATCAGAGACGTCCGGTATAGACGATCGCTTGCTAAGATCGGAATCAAAGTGAAAAACGCTTTTGTTTTGAATGATGATGTTTATTGAAGAAAATGCAGGTGTCGTCAGTTCGATGAGAGGTGTAGATGGATATGAAGAATAAAATCCCACGAATCTCCGGTACGAGGTGACGAAGATAAAGTCAACTGGGGTTTTTGTAGCAGGTATAAGAAGTGACGACTTGTCTAGGAAAAGGACGCGGACGCTCTGATTGGTCTGTCATCTCGGGAGAGGGCGCATTCTACTTAGCGAAAGCATCTGAACCCGAAATGTGACGATTGATTTTATAACAATGTCACAAACTTTTTGTATTTGTCTAAAAAAGTCTAAAGAATATACATATACTATACATAATAAATGATCTTCATTGTCCCCAATTGTGAAATATAAATAAAAACAACAATATGCTCTTCTATTCATTCCGTACCGGGTGCGAGAGAGAAACAACATCGCACACGATCAAGTATCAGTCGCGAAAATTCAAAGTTTTGGATTTTTCTACGAATATATATCATGAATAACTATTTTTATTCTTAGAATAATCCATTTTTTACAATGTCAAGGTATTTCGAAGAATTTATCAATTCTTGACTTTTTGCTCATACAAAATAGACCCCATCGGCCAGCGACGTTGGTTTCGAGCCGCCGTCACGGATCAGTTGAGACAAAACGATGCAATGCATCAGGGCCCTTACCATACAGCCTTTCAGTGGTCCTAGGCCCTCGGGGGATAAAAATATTCGAAAGAGAAGGTTAACGGTTATGGTCATTCCGGTGTGACAATTGATAATTCATCGCACACGCTAGCGATTTGTGTTTTGCGTAAATAATATTTTGATAAGAATGTGAATATAAGTGAGTCTTAGCTACATTTTTGCATTTGCAAATTAATTCGACATAATTATGTTAATTTCTCTAGCCATTAAAGGGTTAAAATTAATTTAATAAATGAGGTTGGTAGCCCTGCTGACTACGTGCAGTTGGCGAGCAACCTTTGAACCTCGGCGCGTTTCTGTCACTGTCAGTTCGTCTGCGGCCGTCGCAGTTTCCTGTCGTCTCTTGATAGATTACCATCACACAATGAAGTACCTCCGTTCTTTGGCTCACGTGGGCCGCGTTTCGACGCGCTCCGCCCTCAACGGAGCCCCCGCCAGGTGAGGTCAACCTCATTATTATCCACCTGTCATCACACATCGTTATTTTCAGATGTCAAAAACAAATTAAATGATCAATCATTTGACACATTCTTAATAAAACTTTGACCCAGTTTTTCAAGCCATATTTATTTGGATCAATGCAATGTTATTATACAATCTTAGATTTATTTATATATCCACGTCTATAATTAATTCAAACACGATTCAAATAAGAATTTAATGTTTCAATCAGATTGATGGCGTCGTCGTCGACGCCGCAAAAGGAAAATATGTCCTTCACCATGAATTTATTCCGCGGACAATTGCAAACGGCGCAAGTCTTTCCGTATCCCGAAGCCCTCAACGAAGAACAACGCAACACCTTAGAATCCCTCATGGATCCCACCGAAACATTTTTCAACGTAAGCCGATATTAATCTATTAATCGATATATATAAAATAATAATTACGATCGATACGTTTCAGGAGGTTAATGACGCAGAAAAGAACGACATGACCGCATCGATCGACGAAGCGACAATGAAAGCCATGTGGGATCTGGGCGTGTTCGGCATGCAAGTCCCCGTCGAAATGGGCGGACTCGGTCTGAACAACACGCAATACGCTCGTCTCGCCGAAATTATGGGCCATTACGATCTCGGAGTCGGTATCTGTTTAGGGGCTCATCAATCCATCGGTTTTAAAGGCATCTTGTTATACGGAACACCCGAACAAAAAGCTAAATATTTACCGAGAGTGGCAACGAAGGATGTAGCCGCGTTTTGTTTGACGGAACCGTCCTCGGGATCAGACGCCGGTTCAATTAGGTTAGTGACACCGTAATATATACGTTTATATTGATATCGCGTCACTCATTATTGAATTATCGTCAGATCGAGAGCCGTATTATCGCCGGACGGTAAGCATTTTATTTTGAACGGATCAAAAATCTGGATCAGCAACGGAGGAATCGCCGAAATTATGACTGTATTCGCTCAGACTCCCGTTGAAAAAGACGGAAAGACCGTCGATAAGGTAACGAGCATTTAATTTGTATTTATTCGATATATTTGTATCGATTAATTTTATATTATGTTCTCGTTTTAATTTGTAGGTAACGGCTTTTATCGTCGAAAGATCGTTCGGAGGTGTGACGAGCGGTCCACCGGAGAGCAAGATGGGAATCAAAGCTTCCAATACGACGGAAGTGTTTTACGAGGACGTTAAAATACCAGTCGAGAATGTGTTGGGCGAAGTCGGCAGCGGATTCAAAGTCGCAATGAACATATTGAACAACGGTAGATTCGGTATGTCGGCCGTTTTATCCGGCGTCATGCGTCACTGCATTAAAAAGGCGACCGAACACGCGACGACGAGGATTCAGTTCGGACAACGCATCGACACGTTCGGCACGATTCAAGAAAAATTAGCACGAATGCAGATTCTGCAGTACGTCACTGAATCGTTGGCGTATATGATAAGCGGCAACATGGACACCGGTAGCCAGGATTATCATCTAGAAGCCGCAATCTCGAAAGTATGCGATAATTTAGCTGCGCTATATTTTCCCGATCGATTATTAATTTATGTTCATATATCCGCAGTGTTTTGCGAGCGAATCCGCATGGTGGGTTTGCGACGAGGCCATTCAAATCTTGGGCGGAATGGGCTTCATGAAAGCGACCGGCTTAGAAAGATTCATGCGCGATTTGAGAATTTTCCGCATCTTCGAAGGAACCAACGATATCTTGCGACTGTTCGTTGCCCTCACAGGTATTTACACGTTTTTCAATGACGTTCATAACAAATATTTGATCAATTCTACGATACACCGTCACTGATATAAACAGTGATTGAAATTTCCGATAAAATACATATCCTTATAATAATTTCAATGACTAGCTTATCTTAAATCTTATTCACCGAAATCTTATTAATTCAATACATTATCAATTTGAATTATGGACCCAAATTACGATCGTAATCAGCCGTAGACAATTTATATATACGTATGTGATTGATAATCAATTTATTAAGTGAAGCGAGAGGAAATCTCATTTTCTATTGTTATCTACGATTTTAATATGTCACATAAATTTAAAATGTGCATTGTCATGTTGGACAGGTAGACTTTCTTTTGTACCCATGATAAAGCTGTCCATCCACATCGTATATACCGGCTTAGGGCTGGTTCAATCTGTGCAACAAAAGCAGTTTTTTTCTTGAAACACATGATTTTAAAAATTAAATTAATATTGTTGAAGAAACGGGAGAAGGGAGAGAAAAAGTAGCATTGCACATCTCTTCGGAAGTTGATGTGAAGCAACCGAATACCCCGTAGCAAATGACATTAGTGACCAGGTCCGATAGGGCCCTCCACTCCTTGTCATCGAATACGGCTCAGCCTTGGTCTTCCTTTTCTCCGGGAACAGGAAGGCTTGTTAACCTTTAACGAGTCTTTTCGGCGGCTGACTGTCCCACATCCTTGATAAGTGACAGGCCTACCGGAGTCCGGCCACTCTGACGACAGCTGTGACCAACCTCGTTGCTTCGGATACACCATTCCCCGTCATCGAATACGGCTCCAAATATTCTTCTCAGAATTCTCCACTCCAGGATATCCCGTTGTTGCTCATCTTGTTATGTCAAAGCCCAACATTCAGATCCGTATGTTAGGACGCTCCCGATAAGGTTCTTGTAGAGCTTGTCTTTGGTCTTCTTTGAGAGGAATCTCGACCGTAGACATCTTCGAAGTCCAAAATAGCACCGGTTTTCCAGCATAGTTCTTCTTCGTACTTCTAAATTGGTTTCATTTTATTTGTAATAAGTAAGCCGAGATATGTGAATTCCTGTAAAAGCTGTAGTCTTCGACTCTCAGGGGTTCAAGGATTCGTCCACGGCATATGGGCATGTATTTTGTCTTGGTCTCATTTAACCTCAGTCCCGTGGCCATTGCCGCTCTCATTATTCTTGAGAGCCGCCTGAGATTTGGCCTGAGAGCTGCACCGATTTGCTAAGAATGGTGCCAGATGGTTGCACGCCGAGTCGCTTATTACCCCTTCGAGTGCTATGTTAAACAACAAACATGCTAGAGCGTCACCCTGTTTCAAACCGCAGTGTCTCTATTGTTATTTTTTCACATTTTCATAAGTTATTCATTTTTCGGCACTGGTATCCGCTCCAAAAACGACATTCCTATTGTTCCTATTCTAATTGCTATTGTCTGTTTTGAATCAACTAAACCAAAATTGACTTTTCTGTCAAAACTCTTCTTTAAACATCATAATGGCTTTTTGGCCTTGGTTGCGTTCAAATCCTGATCGTAGAATAAATAGCAAATGATGTATAAAAATGTTGTTCGATGGTTTCGGGTTTCTCCATTTTAACCTTAATTATAAAAAAATAATTGTGTAACGAAAAGTGTAGCTAACAGTAAGTCCTCAATTTCACTGGCCCAGTGTTATCTGTCTTGTGTCCCTTTTCTTTTCTTCGTAAACGATAGTATAGCAAGCAATATCATCGTTCACTGCTTTTGAAACCTTCGCAAATCGTTCAGGATCACGAATATTGTGGATGTTGAAGAAACTCTAAATCTAGTTCCAGTAATCCATCTTAATAAAACATTCCACCAAATATAAAAAGAGTACCTTTTTCAGTCAACGATTCCCCAGGGGTAGACATGAGTACCTGATTCAATGAGTCTTTTTTATGGTCAATACACTCGATCTGATAACCGATGATTTTATATGAATCATTTCTCAAGGTATTATCAGTTGGGATCATTGAAGAATCTATTCTCTTCCATTCCATCCAATGGAAGGCTTCGTCTGTTCCATAAACTCCATTGCAATTTATGATCTTCCTCCTTTTTCCATAAAATTGAATGAATTCATCGTTGATTGATTCCTAATACTGATCGTTTTTTAAGCATCACTTCCTTAAATCTCACTAATTTGGCATAATACACCTCGGCTGTAACAGTCTGATCTGATTTTAGTAATTCATAGTAAAGTATTCCCTAAACATCCCGTCAAATACAAAAGGAGTACCTTTTTCAACCAACG
>JAGXCT010034758.1:0-91734 GCA_022495035.1 Philopotamus ludificatus
TGTATCCTTAGAATGTTTTGATTCGCTTTTAACCGACTCCAGTCAAAACTAATGACAGTAATGACATATTTTTTTATGATTATTACGCAGCACCAAAATGTCAGATTCTTATAAATTCAAAAGCATCGGCCGAGATGTCATTATCGCCATTACACAAAAGTTACACGAATTCTCTCGTAATACAATTTCCTCTTCCGTTGTCAGCGCGACTGGAATAACTCTTCTTTGATGTTGAAAAATTATAGCCGAGAATGCATTTCTCCTATGAATATTATTCATATCAGAGTGAGATTTTTAAAAATACAGTGTCATCCGACACTTGCTTCCATTTGAACAACAAAAAAAATAAACCAGAAAAATTGAAAGCTCTCGAGAATGTGCAGGGAAAATGCTTTTCCGAGGGCCATTGTCAAAAATTGGGTCGGCTATGAATAGAGCCGTGTGCCAAATCGCATAAAGCCTCTAAAATCTCTTGCATTATATATGTTTTTTTTTTAAATATCATCTTAAATAATAATAAATTATAATTAAAAAATTCCACGTCCTTTGAAAAAATCATCGTATTACTATTCAAATAATTATCATGTCAATCAGCACTGACATCATAACAGACGTTTACATTTATTTCGTTGATTGCTCGTTCAGCATCGTATTATAACAATTGTTTAGATATATATTTTTTCCATAATTGATTCTAAATAATAGTAATTTCATAGAATTATTATATTCACAATTAGTATTTATTATGTATTTTTTTATAATATATAAGATCGCCTACTGCACGTCCGCAAATATAACCTTTACGTCTAATTCCGTTTCAATTATTGTCTAATTGTGTTTAGATCGTTTGTTTGTTGGCGTTTTTACATAACGCCGCGTGGGCTTATGGATAATGATTATTTAATAATAAGAAGAGGTATTAAAAATATATTTGAAATAAAGTTAAAGAATCTCTGATATATTTTATTGCTAATTCCAGCCAAGGTTATATGTACTGTGTTTTATTATTCCAGTGTTAGTAGGCGTTTTGCTCGTTATCCGTTTTCCAATTCAATCTTTAATTGAAATGCGAATTTGCAGGTACACTGCGTATTCAATCGAGCGCGAATTTTTGTTTGTTCCGAAGATGCAAATGCAGACAGGTGTTGTCTCTTGAGCTATTAATTTTCGAAAGATTGCTTTCGAAAGTAAATGTCATAACAATGGCGAATGGCGTAACGGCAATAAAATTGCGAAAATAATCGCGATCGGCAATCTGAAGAGCAGCTCAGAGTCAATTTTGCGAAATGGTACAGACGGAAACAGCGCCGAGGATACCACGGGCCACTTCACAAACATCACAACAATCGCATTCTCGGTTCAACTGGCCGGAAACACAGCTCAGATGTTCGGAGTGGTGTTCGGCGATGGAAGAGGTGCTTCCATCCGGCGGCGTTGACAAAAAGTTTGAAGTTGCGTCTCATCAACGGCCAAATCGGCGGATGTGACCAAATAAAAGTGCTTGACGACAATCTTAATGGAGGAATGCTCGGTGTTTTCGAATATCTGTTACGTAAATTTGTTTTATCGTCTAAGAGTAATCGGTTCTAATATCATCTTGCTAGACTATTTATTTTCTGTATGGACCGTGACCATACTCCTGTCAATCAACATCGCAGTGTTCTCTTTAGATTCGAAAGATATTAACAGCAATTATTACATTTATTTTATCTTACGAATATATGAGTTTTAAATTATTAAAAATAATTCCAGGAATTTTCGTTTTGCTACAAAAATTAAAAAAATCAAAACTATGATTCAAAGAATTGTTAAACCTATGATCTTGATTTATTAGATTTTTGTTGTCACCGTCTCTGTTTAAAGAAACGTCTCCGAACTCTGCTGCTGTGTCGTGTGACATGAACGTTGCTAGAAGCGAACAATAACCAATGTTATGCATATTATATTGATATTGCAAGTTTACCGCGACTGAGATAACTTAGTAGTCGGATAGGTGTTCGACGAATACCATGAATTCAGGAAATTATTTATAACACTAGCAGGGGGTATGTTAGAGGAAGACACCCATTACTTCCGCAAGTTGTATGAAAATATTTATGTAGGTAGTTTGACGCTTTGGTATTAATTAATTTAATTCCAACTATCCTTCGTTGAATAAATAAATATAAAACAAATATTATAAATTTCGATCCAACTGAAATAATATTATAAATTTAAAATCTTTATCGAATCTTTATATGGGTGAATAGGGCTTTGGAATCTTTCTGTTATGCCATTCATCGTAGTCAAATAAATAAATAGCCGGCTGGAAGAGTTTAAAATGTGATGCTACCGAAGAGTGTTGAAGATTACATGGATAGAACGCGTAAAGAATACAAACGTACTTTTTCACAGGAAGTGGAGTACTTCATTCGTCTTCTGCAAACAATCATGAACGTAAAAGTGGAAGATGAACGGTGAATTGGAATAAAGAAGTTGTCATGGTTCCGCAACATTCGCAACTGAATCGGGTTAGATGGTCTGGAATTTTTCAAGCTCGCTAAGGATAGAATTGCAGAGAAAATACGAATCAATAGCTGGCCTTCCTCTGAAAATAGGCATAAAAAATACACATGTTTCAGTACTTTGTTCCAATTTTAGAAGCACTTCTGAAACGCAACTTTCCGTGGAGTTTTTGTTTATTTCCTTATTACTTGCTAAACGTCGTCCACTCATACTTTCATCGTCAGAAATAGGATTTTTTGGCTAAAATTAGTACCAAGTTTTCCTTTTTTACACAAGTGAAGAATCCTCGAGTACATCAATACAATAAACATCAAAAACAAATGTCAAGATACGTCAGGCACAAGTGCACGAACATAATAGAAATACGACAATTAGACTTCTGATTATTTTTTGATTAAATCTTGTTCACAGTGTGAAAACATAAAATCATAGCAAACAGGAAATTTTGCATATTTTCAGCGATAGTCAGGAATACTAAGAGCATTGAATTGTCATTCATTCATTTTTAAAAGTCGATCACTGGTTTATTTAATATAAATTAATTGATTCCGTGGTCTACGTTTGTCTGTATTATACCTAAACTTTACTTAGGGTGTGAAAATGTTTTTCCTCAATGTCATGGGGGTGAGTCATTCGCCTCTTTAATATATAAAAGTCAAATGGAGGAAAAAAATCGCAGACGGTTTTGGCTATATTCTATTCACATTATTCACGTGATGGATTTAAATTTAAATTGAAAGGTTCATACGTATAATGACGACATTTTATTAGATTTTTTTTATAAATTTATACGTAAAAAATATATGATTGCTAATAAATCCAATGTCATATGTTTGTCATGTATAAAAAAATAATTTTATATAATTACGTAAGTTTAGAATCACATAAATCATAATACGTGCAATTTTAACTATGAGATATGTGTAATATTATTTTTTATTGAGATAATGATTAATATATCCAATATTCTGTTTTTAAATAAATATTACTGAGTTTTTGGAAATAATAGATTAGGAAATTTTTCTAGAATTTTCTGTTTTCCTGCTAGAATTATTCTCTTCTGAAAAATTACATTTCTTATTTTATTTTTCGGTTCAGTTTTTGTTTAAATAAAATGAAAAAACTTTTCTGTTTGTGAAATATAACATATTTAGTTTAAAAGGCTTAGCATTTTTTTTTAAATAAATGAAATTTTGAAACTATAATAATTAAATGGAAGATTTACGGTATTAAAATGATATCTATCGAAGAACATTAAGACTTTCCAATAATGATGAATTTTTTCGTTTCGTTTAAAATTATGGTTTACATTTTTATAACTTTGTTATGCGAAGAACATAAACCAATCGTTCAATTTCTTATAAAGTTAAAAAATAAGATTTTACTTTGATAAAACTAACTTTTTCTCTCCAGTCGAACCATCGCGTGCGCTAAAAACTGACATATTATGGTTATTTTACGGTCAATAAAAAGGATCTCTATTGCATCGTGTTGGTGACGAATTCCGCTAAATGCACTATTAAAAAAAAAATACGTGCTTGCCATGTGGTTTTTGTGAAGCGAATTAAGTCACTGGGAAGCCCGCTTCCCACGGCTCGCGAAAGGGTTAAGCAAAATAATACATATGTACAATGAGAAACAGGTATACATACTTGTATATCTAGAAACATAAATGATTCTGGTACATTTCCTGATCTGATAAGTAAACTTAATTAAATTACATGACTAACATTTTTCAACTATACATACTTTTGAGACATTTTTTTTATATAACTCATTATTTAATTTATTTTTCTTATTTTAATTATTACCGGAACTAATTTTTCTAACCGGATTCGCGGTTTCCACCCCCAACCCTGCACTTCATATTAACCCGTCGGTGATAAATATAAAACTCCTATTTCCACATGTGCCTTTCATTACCACATCTCTTTGGTATGCACTTCTTGTTGTGGATGTGATGTATCAAACGCACCCCAGGGCATTGTCGATGCTGGAATCTGTCAACCCATTGTTATTATTGAGGGGGCCATCCCTGCAATGAGGAATAGGGTATATACGTCCCCCACCTTTTCGTGTTTTATATCCAAGTCCAAATTGGAGGGTGGAATCACCATTTACGCCCCGAAAATTTCTTGCCCGATTCAAAGAAATAACTAAAAAAAAATGATTGCGGAACCAATGCGAAATCGTGATTTTTTTTATGCCACACCTAATATTTGATATTTATCAAAATATTGCAATATGAAAGTCATAATTTAACGATTTTATTTTTAAGAAATGTCATGTAAAGCCCACTCCCTTCTTGTTTATGTACATCGATATGCATCAAGGACTCGTCAAACATTTTAACAAGAGTTACTCTCTCGCACAATTCGTGACTCGCGAATTATAAATATTTTTTTAAAGTTCCTTATTCACTTGCCGTCAAAGTGTTACACAACACTTGCCGCAGTAAAAGGAGTATAACCTTTATTTATTGCCGAGTGGGAGGGTGGTGGTAGCAAAATATTTTATTGCCGACACAACCGTTTGCAAACATTTTTTTTTATCCATACGTCCCAGAAAATAAAGCAATATTGAATGGAAAGTTGCAAAGTTAACAATGATTCTTTGGATGCCTTTTTCGATTATACCTTTCACTTTGTAAAAAAGCTGCATTGCAATAAGTTCGATGTGTGTTTAAGCACCGTGGCAAATCTCGATGGTCGGAAATAATAATAATTTTTCTCCTCGTATCAATCATTGTTGGCGTCGAACGACGCCAATGCACATGCTAAATGTATGGAATTAAAATGAAAAATTCGCCAACGTTTGCTATCAATTATATTTTATTATCAAATAATGTGTCAGAATCTTGATTGGACCGTGTTGTTAACTATCTATATTTATAGGGCCTTGGTCTATCTACGAAAGCGTATACATACTTTCGGATAAAAGCACTCTGTGTCCATCTGGCCGTAACGAGTATCAAACTCAACCATGGATTTTCAATTCTCAATATTATTTCGATTAAAAAATATATTTTACATAGATTTTTCAGTCACTCGGACACGTGAATATTTGAATAGTCTTTAATAATAAGCAATAAAGATAAGAATGTGGTCTCCTATTGGTTATATATAGTAGATTCGCATCGATGTATTCTGCTGCTCTTTTAACTTCTGAATCCATGGAGAATTGAAAGAAGATCGGTCATGACAAAATTCATCATGGACACGCTTCTCAAGCATGACGTATTTACTGAGAAGAGTTTAATTATTCTAGCAATCTTCAAACTGCTTCAATTATTTTTTTACACGACTGTAAGAATCGTTTTTCGAATCACTTTGATTTGAAATGTTAAAACATCCTTCCTAAGCATAGTTTTAATCAACCTTCATTACACTCTAAGCTTTACAAGAACAAAGATTCCCCGATGATGAGAAATAAGAATAGCAAAATTCATGCTTTAAAGCTCAAACAGCCTTAAACACTTATTAATTGAGAGAAGAAATGGTATGCTAGGTTATATTTTCGTACATTTTAGGTTTTGGGTTCATTTTGAGGTTATGTTACTTTTTTAGGGTTAGGTTAGATTATATTTTAGGATTATGTTACATTTTAGAGTTGGGTTATGTTTCATTTTTTAAATAAAATTACGCATAGGGTTAAATTATTCAGGATTATGTTACATTTTTAGTTATAGACTACACTTTTCGGCTAAAAAGTTTAGGTTAGTTTACATTAATATCCTGAATTATTGGATTTGGTATTACACGAATAAAAGAGCATTTAACAATGAACAAGATACTAATACGTTAGGTTACATTTTAAGGGTTATGTTTCATCTGTAGAATTAAATTGCATTTAAGATTATGTTAGGTTAGGTTATATTTTTAGGGTTATGTTACCTTTTTGGGTTAGGTTACACTTTTAGAAAAATATGTCTATAATTAGGTTAAACTAAATCTTGAATTATTTTATTTTGTATTACACGTATAAAAAAAACTTTCACCAAAAAACAATGAAATATCAGTTTAGGTAACATTTTCTTGCTTTAGTTTAGTTATGATACTATTATATTATTATTTAAACTCGTTTCAGGGCAAAAATCCTAATTTCCGTTACATTCATCAGCATCATCTAAGCTTCTATACTCTACCTTTAGTATAAAATATTTTTCTTTTCTATGTTTAAATAAATGTTACATTTTATTTACTTTTATTATTTCCGAGGACTTTCTGAGGGTTAGGAAATTAGATAAGATTAAAAAGACATGTGGTGAAATTAAAACGATATATTATGTGACAGAGGTCTGATTTGGATTTAATCTTTTTTTCTAACATCATCTTTCATTTTAACATCGCTTGAGAGATTTCTTATTTTATAAAATTAATACTTTTTGGGATATAATACTCACCTCCGTATATTAATATAATAGTACTATCATCTTCCAAAATAATTTAATTCTAAATTTACTTTTTTCTAATCATAAGAACATTATCCTAATATAGATTTTTTGTTAATCTATATGTTTTAATTTTATATGATAGCTCGATTTCTTTGGTATATAGAGTTATGAGGATTAGTCAAATAGTATCATTTAAATATTATAATGAATTTTTATATTTGAGCTACCCTGTATTTTTGGGGTACGTCTGTCATTCGATGGGGGAGACGTCCGTCTCCCACCATATTGATTTATTCTTAGAACAAGTATGAGCAACTGGAGCCAGTTCCGGTATTTAACTTCATAGGGGAATCACTCCCATTTATATCCTTTTTTTCTTCATCCAAATGCTATCTATGTATAGCCGGAGTACATCTTCTAATTAGTCCTAGAACAACGGTCGAGTTGCGCGGCTAATGGTTCAGAAATTAACTTCCAGCGGTCGGTCATCCGTGACTCGACGGAATTAACCATTCGAATATGAATATAAATCAGATATTAAATCAAATTAATATGATTTCGAGACGATTATATCATAAACCACGTGTGTTGAGTGGTATTTACGTAAAATTTATTCGAATAGCCGCCAGGTTCAATTTACTATAACGAAATTATTCAATACATAATTTTTGTATGTTATTATCGGTCCATAACAAACAATGCAACTTATGGTCGGCACGTATAGAAAGTCGTTTATCCGACATCCCTTTCCTCGTACAAACAACAATAATTTCTATCGGGATAAACATATGCATCGAGCAACAACGGAACACATATTCGATTACTCAGTGAAATCGGGCAATATGTTGCTGCAATCTTGTGAAATAATTATACTTAGCTCCTGGCTAGTTAATAATCTGAATATCTTAATATTATTTTTATTGCCCATTGTTTTTGGTGAGCATTTCGACGCCTCGGGGCCCGCGGGACGTTCGACTCCATTCGTGAGGAATTACGGTTTCGTATGAAATTATTGCGAAATTTATTTTAATATATTTTTAATTCGGTACCGTACGCATCTGTATGTATCGAGGTCTTGCAATTTCGTCCGTGTCCTTCGTTATGACACGAAATCGGAAGTTTGTGGGAAAGAATCATTGTGGCGTGCATATCGCGTTTAGAATACAATGGCTTGGAAAGTAGCGTGCGAATTCAGCAGACCCGTGGTGGCGGACACTCTGGCCTGTGACTAACTGTGAAAAGACTAATCCATTCTGGAAATGATAAAATTTTGAATGAAAAATCATGTGGTCACCGTCAGCGTCGCTCTGGTTCGGTTTCGCCACGTTGTGCCACTTGCGCCCCAACAGTTTCCACTTGACAAAGCGTGTAATGGCGCAGTTTGCTGATGGAGGGTTAAGATATGGTTTGCTGGACTAGTCGGCTTCTTTGGCTCTAACTAGGCTGGCAAACGCGGCTAGTGTCGCTAATGTATTCAAAGATGACACAGTGCAAGTTTTCCGATAGTAGGGTATCGGACTTGTAGTGCGATTTAGCTAACATCCATTGACGATGGCATTGCTTTCAAAAACATGTGTACTAAAAATAATATACGAACCATTTATTCTGTATAGCTTTTTTTGTTATAAAATATACGAAGGGGATTCAAACCTATAAATTATCTAAGTCATTTTTCAGGAAGAATGTTTTAGAAAAATCCTTTTAACATAATTGATCAATACCCATTTTATTGTAGTCCTAAGTTAAAAATTAGGTTAACGATAAATAAAATATATAATATAATAAATTTCCCATATTTTCATTATTGCAATTTTATTTCAAAATATTGAATTAATGTAGTTGAAACCATATTAGAAAATCTTAAAAATGTATATTATGATTTCTCCTACATATCATTTTCACCCTGAGATTTTTCTTTATAACCATCATCTACTTATTTATTTATTTTATCATAAAAAAACAATGCGTGATTGGCATTACAGATTAACCCAGGTCGCCAATTACGCATAAAAACATAATAGTATAGTAAAATACATAATAGTAACATTAAAATGGTTATAGCTGATTTATAAACAGATCAATTATCATAATCACCAGGACTAATCTCTGCGGTACGTAGAACAATCTACACATAAATTAAGTTTTTTTTAAATTATCCTATTTAAAAATATGATGAGAACTTATTTTTTTGTTTATTATTAAATAATTACTTAACACAATCTGTAATCTCAAAAAATCTAAAAAAAAAAAGATCCAGCGATCCTATTTCTATCAAAAGGGCCTTATTCAAGCTTTTTTTTAATAATCAAATCCTTTTTAGTCACTTCTTTGTATTTGAGGTTTCTTCTCTCAGCTTTATTTTTTTTGTCTCTAGCTATATTTATTTATTTATGTGTCTGGAACTCGATTTTTTCTATCACAGAACGCACTTAATTAAATATAAAAATAGTTTATTATTGTAAATTTAATAAATCTTTACAACCACTACAGCATTGAAAAAAGTAATGATTTTATTTAAAAGAATAATAATCTCAGTATTATACTTTTATTTGTGATTTCATATTAAATTGAATTGTCACGTTAACAACTTATATTTTATTTGATGCATAAAACTTTTTTGTTGGTAAAAGGTAACATATTTTTATAAAATAATGATTATTACAGCGAATTTGTTGTAATTAATTCATGGATCGGCAACACAAGCGTTCGTAGTCTGAAAGCATTTTTAAATTGCCAGTCGTTCTTATTTCTTATTAAAAATATCTTTTCTTAAATCTTATTTTACTCGCCATTTAAAAAAATTCTAATAAATATTTCTAGTAATATTTTCATGTTTAAATATTACCCGTCTCCTCTTAATCACATGGTGTGTGCCGACGCATTTCTGAAATGAGCAGGGGTCGGTTCATTTTCAGTTTATCAAAATCATTTTTTATTTGCAGAATTTCTTGCCGGAAACATCTTAAAGAATTTTATTATTTATTGATCTATATGCAAGCGTTTCGTCCATATACACTGCGGAGCTGCAGCACCCCCAAGGAAGTTGAGGAAAAATATATTTTTATGTATATACCGTCTTTTTCCGAATATAAGACACTGTCTTTCTTTTTTGGTTCTAAATACGTGCTTGAGCTTATTATCGGGAGAGGGCTTATTTTTTCAAGTAGAATAAGTAGATTTATATATATATTTTAGAATATTACATATTCTATATTATATGATATGAATTTTATATATAGCATGAATTTTGACGAATAGTTGATCTTCTTAAAACATCATCATAAATGATTTCAAATCCTGAATTTGGTTCTGATTTTCCTCCAAATCTATTTATTAAGCTGAATCAATGGTCCGAATAATCCCATATCCTGGGTAATATAGCTATCCTTAAATAAATATATCTTGTCTAAATAGCTTTTTCGTAGTGCATTGGAAACACAACTGTCAGTTATATTATCCCATGAATTCTTCACCCAATTCACAACTTTTTGTAGGCCAGGCTTCACAAAATTTATATTTTAACTAGGGCTTATTTTCGGGTGAGGGCTTATATTACTAAAGATCCAGAAAATCACGCTAGGGCTTATTTTCGGGAGATGTCTTATTTTCCGAAAAAGACAGTATATTATATATATGTGTATATTTATTATGTATAATATATATGAAATTATAAATTATATTTGTATTTAGTGCTATGTCGCACAGTGTAGAGAAAAAGGGCCATCTTCTCGTCAGCGCTACCAGCGTCGTGTATTGGTTGGATGAGGGATGGTAGCGGGGTGGGGGGTTATCGTCGCTAAGCGCTGTGTTGCGCAGCACCCCCAAATATTTTATTTACGAGCTGTTACTGCCTATATTTATGAAAAATTAAATATTTTTTGTACTTAAATATATGATAATGAATTGAAAAATCTTCTTTTTATATGTAATTGTATTAATTATAATTTTGATGTTATATAACATTGTTTTTTTTCTCTAGGGTTTCCTGTCTGCAAATTCGCAATGTTGGTGGGTGGGATCACTGGGGGCAGCTTGCAGAGCCCTACGATACGCGGGGTACGTCGCCCCGGGCCTTCTTCTTGTGGCCGGAGACCCCTGCGCCCTGGAAGTGGTCAGGAGTGCTTACTCGAGAAGTGTCCTCAAGCCTCCGCCAAGCTACCTCATTTGCGGTCTGGGTATGTACTAAGCCACTTTAACATAAAAAAAATCCAGTTGATCATGAATTAATTTTCATATCGCTCGCAAAATCATTCGCTATGATATCGCTATTTTTTTTTAACCGTGCGATATATTCGAAACGCGATCGACGAAACAAAAACGACCTCGTTTCGACACGACATATATATTTGCATTCGATGATTCGCGCAAAAAAAATTGTTTTGACTGTACCGTATGCCATATTATTTAATAATAAAATATGCGGAATCACTGCGCCGTAAAAAAATAATCCTTTTATAATGTCGAATTAACCGATCAACGGCGCAATTAACGCCTCGTTAAGAGTGAACTCGATAAATCGGGAGAAAAAATTAACATGACAGTGCTAACACGTATTCTAATTTTAATTATAAATAATGCGATATAATATTATTTGCTGCTGAATATTTATTGAAAGAGGTCACGGCAAATTTCTTTCATCACGCGTATTTCTAAACCTTGGATTTGACTAAATACACGTGTTTTTAATGGCAAATTGTGTGTCTTCTCACATTCTACCATAATACCAATATTTATCTGTTTACACGGTACACAAAATTTGGAAATAGAGATCGACCTTTATGTAAATTTAGTGTTTTGCCTCCGGTTTTAAAATCGATTCGTGGGTAAATATCGGACGTAACCAAAGGTCCCGCTCTTCTTGCGGCATAATTGCTTCTAATGCCTAATCGACACAAACACAGCCCTGTCCTCGTTCAGAAGTGAGTCATCTGGTTATATATTATACGCGTACACGTCCTATGGATTCCCTCGTACATGACTTCCCGTACAGAATTGGTGTTACAGAGCAGACTGGACCACTGCGCTTGCCATATTTGGCAAAGACGAGTTCACTTCTTCCTCTTTGACTTTGTAATTCGATCGTATACGGGAGCACTTTTGATGTATGGTGCCGTGCGAGTCTTCAGAATCCGGCTTTGAATACATCAGATTAATGCTCGATGCAATTTAGATCATCGCAGGGATCGAGACCGGTTATTTTTCGCTTAATTTAATGTCTTGACCTCGGGTCGTGATTCCGCGCTTCGTTTCAAAATTAAACTTTTCCACAAAAAGCGGGTCGTGTATTCCGATCGGGAGACGAAATTGAACGGTCGCTCGTCAGGCCCCCGAAAAGTTGATGTGACCTTTCGGAGTCACGGAGAAAAATTCGCGGATGACCTCGCGTGACCCTGACCATTTCGCGCTCTCCACCATTGTTGCTCCTCGACGATGGTAAATATGTTTATTCGCTCGGTATAAGATATGCATATTCTAAAATATTATTATAACGGTTATGGCAGATTTATAAACAAATCAGATATAATAATAACAGGGATAAATATTTGCGACATATGGAAATTTGTCACACTCGTCTTAGCATTAGTCATATAAAATATTATTTTTCTCTCTAGTACTTTTTATGAATTCAAATTCAATTTCGATGCCAAATATTATATTAAATAGTGGGATAGAAAAAATAAATAAAAACGGAAATATATCAAACAGATAATTATGATTAAATCTATTTTCATTTTACTAAATCAGAAAATGTACAGCCATAGAATTCACAGCTTTTTTTAATCGAATAGGCGTAGAAACTAGAAGCTTTAGGTAATCGAATCATTAGAACCTTTTATATTCGAAACTTATTTTTAATTATAATTCACAGACACACGATCGAATTAAAAGCTAAGTTATCTATAACATAAAGCTATACTACACTACTTTTAATTTATTTTATTTATATGCGGTTTAATAAATAGATCATTTTTTGTGTACTAATACAATACAATTTCCTAGTGCCACACTTAAATCATTCGTTTTAGTATTATTTTTTTATTATAATTAGCTAATTATTCAAATTAAAAAAAAATGGTATTAAAAAGTTATTAATCCCTTCAAAATCGACATAGTTTTTTATGAGCCCCTTATCGATTCTGAATTGAAATTAATTAATCAAAATTATTTATCTAAAAATATTGTTTTACTATCATGTCCAACAAAAAAGGACTATCTTATGAGATAAAGAAATCTAAATTATCCAATTGTTTTTTTTCTGATAATGCAAATAACAATTATGCATCTGGTTATATCTCTTTTAAACTTAAATAAAATATTAACTTCTTTAACCAATCCGTTACGGTGGCTGAAAATCAACTGAGTCGTCCGAAGCGGGTCTATTAGAGACCCCAAGCATTTCAAGTCAAAATATTGATTTTTAAAAAATGGATTATTCTAAGAATAAAAATAGTTTTTTATAAAATGCCTCATAATTTGGTCGATTTTTTGGATTTTTTACTAATCAATATGACGCAGGCACTCACGATGTCTCGCCACAGACTGAGTTCGCGCGGCACGTGTCACTAGTAGGTTTCACTTGCACTTGGAAAATCGCACGGATGCGAGCGAGAAAATTGCCCGTGGCAACAGAAGCAAATATAATATGTTTTACTTTTTTCCCGCAATTGGAGATAATAATATATTAAGAGTCATTCGAGAAAGACTTGGGGTCCCCAATAGACTATAGATAATATTGAAATTTCTATTTTTGGTAGCTTAATGTAAACGGTTGCGTTAATCAAAGATGCTGATACTCACTTAAACAGTTACATTTTTATTTTAAGAACTGCGAGTCTATTTTTATGACAGAACCGCATCTCTAATGTAAAAATGGATTATAATATATAATAATATACATACATTTAAATATTATGAATCCTTTCATCGCATTAAATCTATTAGATACAATATGACATTTAATATATTCAGATGGGTTTAGAAGATTGGCATCTACAGTTATTTATTCATCTTCATTTAAAATATAATTTGATGATAAATTTTATCAGATACTATTTATTTTCAATGTGGAATCATTATAGCAATTTTTCTAAGACGCAAAAGCTCTTGTAATCATCTCGACACGTGAAAACGATAACAAAAAAAATGTAAGTCATCAAGTGACTCTGACTCGTGACCCTGTAGCAAACTATTTAATGCCAGATTTGTTAAATAGCAACAAAAAAGTGGAATTTTCAACGTGACATCCATTGTACGAGGGTCTCTCCTAATGTCCAGTTCGGGTCTTCGGTTGCTTACTTTCGCCATAAATGTCATGGTGCACTCACATAAAAGAACAATGTCTCGGATGTGATGTAAACTGCATCGTCATTGACCTTGCAATTTTTTTTATTTATTTTTTTTTAGCAGAAGACAAATCTTGACAATGGAGCTGTATGAATCATTATGCACGCTAGAAAGTAAACTTGAATTTTCTTTTGAATTCACATTTAAAAATTAATATAATTTAATTATATAGACATTGTTTAGGTATTTTTTATTATTTTTTTAATTAAAAATCTAGATAACATGTTCTTAAACGAAGTAAATTATTTAACACATTGCGGTCGTGCACTGTAGCTTTTGCTAAATGCCACTTAATGTTAATATATTAACCGCAAATATTTCATACAATAAACATTCCCATTTTAATTTTATTAAGCTATAAAGAAATTTTATACGACAATAGAACGGCAGTGGATAATGATCGTAGAATTTTTAACCGTTTACATTTTACTGACGGAAAATTCACATTTCTGAAATTATTCTACGGACATTTTCGCGTCTTGGGTGGTTCACATAAAAGACAATGAGTTATATGAATAGGTACAGTTAGGGTATTTGTAATTTTTTTTTCAAGAAACAACAACGGTACAGATGAGATATGTGCATGGATAATGTGATATGCCATAATCATCAATAATTTGTCATAGAAAAAATATTTTATTTCATACAGTATATTAAATTACTCGCATTGTTATGTATAAAAATATAAAAAATTAAAACTGTCGTTTTAAATTCAAATCTGAGACATTGTCCGGTCCATAAACCGTATTGTATCGCGATTGACAAACAGTGTCTCTGTGTATATTTGAGATTTATCGACAGCCATAACTAAAGACATGAAACGTTGTTAACAAAAGACCATCTCATCGTCGACGAGTACATTCATCGCGTACATCAAACGGTCACAACAAACATGGCGTGACTCAAAAATTAAACTTGTCCAATGGTCGTTTTACGGTTTATTTTTGATATTGTATTATCCAAAAATAATTAAAACACGTCCACACGTCTGGAAGTAATATATTTTATCGTACGATCTCCGCATAATTTGTGAGCATTTTCGCAAGAGCGGTCTTGTCCGAGAAGTTTGCGGCTTTAACTGAGTGTTGCCATGCGTAAAAATTATCTTATTTCATGATTTATTAATTTATTTAAACGGGTTAAAGTTGGTTGTTGTGCATATCTACATACAGGGATAAATCGACCACGATAATTGTAAAAAGCGACGATTGCGCCCGCGACAAACGTAAATACCGCCATAACCGCAAGCAGAATAAAACAAATAAATAAATTATTTATCATTGTTATATGTTATAATTGAAAAAAAAATGTATTAAAAACTACTGGAATATATGATAAATATCTTCGATTGATAGATTGATAGTTGAAATTAACCACGAGACATCCGAAGACAAGTTGCATCTAAACCTTAGTAGTCTTAAATGTTTACTCGTAAGATTTTTAGCCTAGCGGTACCGATGTTGGATATCCCATTTTTTTTTATTTTTTCTTGAATAATTGTTTTAACACATTACAGTCCGTGCACGCGTTTTCGCAGGCTAACGAACACCTGGGTTCAGTCCGTTCACGCGTTTACGCGTGATAAATACAAGCCAAATATACTATTAAAAAAAACCTACCATTAGCGTGACATTAATTTATCTTTTGATGCTAGATGGTGACTCACATATTGAATATTGTATAATATTCTGTGTATATCTATATAGGCGTGTGTGTGTGTGGTCGCTCGCTACTTGTCACTCGTGACTCGTTAAAAGCAGATAACGCCTTAGAAAAGAGAACAAACGAATACCGAGGCAAACCCCCTCCTACTTGCCTGGACACAGTCGAGAGGGTAAAATCCGATACCAACATGGTAGAAGATGTACGTCCAATGCCAGCAATGTCCAAGAGAGGGAAACTCTTTACAAAAAACCGCATACCAAGACGGCTCGGGTCCCCGCGGTATGGACACGAAAGGGGAGCCCTCACGTCACGTGTGAGACTCAGGTTCCTTTGGCCTCGACTACCATGCGAGAGTTTAGTAAGGTTCCATGCCCTCAGCGAGTGAGAGCTTTGTGACTGGCAAATGATGATGATGATGATTCCTGATTTATACGAAAACATTAGTAAAAATTCGCACGTAATTAGCGAATTGTAATGTCTTTACAGTTTATGTCTTACATGTCACAAAACACAAATCTTACATGTCACAAACTTTTTGTATTTTTCAAAAACACTCCGACACGATTTGCCGAGTGTGAGATGAGAATGCAGTTCTCTAATAAAGCGCACTCTTTCCTGACCCGAAATGCTGTTGTCTTCTTATATTACTACAAGTCTTAAACTAATCGTTAAACTATAGGGCATTTTTGTATAGATTCTGGAATACAATGATAGGAGGAGTTACGCGTTCCTTTGTCTTGATCCATGACGCGGGCCGATTTATCCTAAGCCTTGAGGACATGCCCTTGTTATATGGATCATTTTGATCCTGCATTTTAGCACATACCTTGAGAACCATCTTTCCATCCCAACCCAATTCCATCCATCTCAACTCTCATGAATATCAGCTGCATACACCAGCTTGTGACCGATTCAATTGGTGCAAGAACATCAGTTTTTTCTTTATACGAGTGATTTAAAAAATATATATTGTTAAGAAGGGAGAAAGAAAGGGAAAGTAGCTTTTAACAACTCTTCGAAAATTGATGCAAAGAGAACAAATATTAAATTATATTGCTGACCAGATCCATGTGTCCGAGATTCTTGGGCGACAGGATAAACTAGGTCGTGACACGCGACGTCAATCTCAGGACAAGACCACAGAACGTGATTGAATTCCTGAGAGACTAATCCATACGATCTAACTGACTCAAAAGTCTGGGAACAACCAGATACGATTTAGCTTGGGCCTAATCTCAGGAATGAAGAGATATGCCGTATCATTGCCTTCTGAGAGATTTTATGATAAAAAATTGGGGTTATAAATTAAAGACAGTAGAAATGTATGTCTGAGGTGCGTGTAATCAATCCGCCGCGTGTGCATATCCGGCAAAGTGTGTCGAGCTTCCTGGTATTGAATTCTCAGCCCCTGCTTCTTTAATGACATACATTACGTCCGTGTATTTATCAATATCCAAGGACCAATTTCACAATGTCCATCGTGTTTTGCATAATTTAATTGTGGCCGTTGAAAAAAGACCCGTAATGCCATATAATTTTCTTAAAAAATCGAAAGGGAAAACGTTAATGACACGCGCTGCTATTAAAATATTATGGCCGTGTCAATAAATGACACGGAAAAGGAATATCGACGGCTGCATGCCTCGATAATGACAAGACGAGGACACAAGTTATTGCCAAAACGAGAGAAATGACTGTCATCTAGCGGTCACCGCGTGAAAGGTAATATAATCGCGGTAATAAAAATGTATACATACACACATATGTATCATTAATTTTATATGCATTTACATAAAGTTCATAGTATTAAAATATAATGTTTTTGTAGAGTTTCACATTTCGATCAATTATTTTAAATAAACAAACGCTATTTTACTAACATATTTATTATTCAATTTGCAGTTAGACATTATTTATTACTATAGTATATATATAATTAAGTGCAAGTTATTAAATTTTATTATATACATAGAGTTACATAAATACATGACACACACACACGCCATTGATCTTATATATTTGTATAAAAGTTTAACTCCGTAGACCTATAAATTTCTGATAAATATGTATTTAATTTAATTACACAATAAATTAAACATTTAGCTAACTTTATTATTAAATTTAGTAATGTCAGATACTCTTTTAACTAATTTAGAAAACTAGCATACGCTTACACATCGCTGAAAAATACAATTTACAAAATAATATATAAGATAAATCGGAAAGTAATGACATTTTTTTTAAGATGAAGCATGCACTATACAAAAATTACTATGTAAGATAATTTCCATTGTTCTTTACAATCTTTCTCTACAGTTCAGATAATTTTTCAATTACTCTCTTGTAAATTTGTCGAGATTCTTTTAGTGAATGAGGTGGTTGTTGTAGTACTTCTAAATCCAACTCCCTATTTTTTTCCTGTGTTAATCTTGCTGCTACGTTGTCATGTTGCAGTATACGTCTTTGACTATTTAATTGGGCATAATAAACTTTTGATATAACTATTTGTCCTGGTTTTAATAATTCATAATGAATTATACCACTAAACACAAATAAGTATCATTTTCAAGATTAATGATGGTTGATGGGTTAAAATTGGTAATTGATTTGTAGAAAAGTCGTTGTTTTTCTTTCTTTGGGTTGTTGTACAGCACCCACTTTACTTCACCGGTGATAATCCTTCTCAGAAACGGATCAATCTCATACCTAGAGAAGAGGGATGAACAGATCGTTATCCTTTGTTTTACCACTAGTAGCGAAAGTTCGTGCGATATTCAAATTCCTTGCATTTTTTTTACCGATCCTTTTCAGCTGGTTTTGTGCTGTTGACCAAGGACAGCTGAGATCTTAAAATATTTCTTTTATGGTATTACTGGGGTCGGAATTACACCAATGATTTTAAAGCGGCATCTTTCAGCTTTAGAGTTAGTCTTTCTGATCTTCGTCTATTGCATTTCCGAAGTTTTAAGACGTCTCCATAAATTACGTAGATGGTTTCGATTTTTTTGGTTCAATTCCTTATCGAATAAAAATAGCATAAAAATTGTTGGATTAATAATAATAAAAAATAGTTAGATAAATAAGAACAAAAAATAATCTGGACTACCAATAGAGCTTTAAAATGATACCAAATTAGATCTGTTTTCTCGACGGCAGTCGGTGATAAGCTGATCTAAAAATGCCACAAGAAAAATTGTTATTACTAAGTTTAAATTACTTATTGTTTTATTAGTTGTTACTTGCTGTAAATTACTTTAAAGTTTACCTTAGGCAAACATTACATATAAACAAACACTGCTACAAAAAGCATATGTTTTACCTTCCCATTCTATTTGCGTTAAAAGCAAATAAAAGAGATTTTTTTTAAAATAAATTGTAATTAAAGTATAACTTATAAGTAAACTCTTAATATTCTGTAAATCTCGGTAATTGGAGAATTTTATTTTACCTAGCCGTGCCGATGGTGTATATTTGGGACCCCAAGTTTTTGATTATTCTCAAATAACTCTTTTAATATAATTCCAATATATCCCAGTATTTGTCTAAAAAACTCTAAAGAATTAATATAAAAATTATCATTAACGCGATGACTTTTATCGCTCCGTACCGGATGCGAGAGAGAAAACATATCGCGCATGTGCAAGTGGTAAAATCACATGCAACGAGCCGAGAGCGTGCCTCAGTTGCGACGAAACATCGTCGAGTTCACACGTCCTTACTCTTCATATTGATTAGTAAAAAAATACAAAATATCGACCAAATTATGAAGCATATCATGAATAACTATATTTATTCTTTGATAAATCCATTTTTAAAACAAATGCCAAGGTACTGTCGATGAATTCAATAAATATATTGAGTAGAAATGTTTGGGGTCTATTTTCATACAAAATATACCCCATCGACCAGACCTGTTGGTTTCGAGTTGCCGTGACGGATCGGTTAATATTCTCGAGATATCTCGAATACTCAATTTACTTAAACTGAATTTACAAATAATATGATATTTACAAAGCTATTGATTCGTCCCCTTGTTCTTGTATTTTTTTGACACAATTTTTTTAGATTGTCTGTCAATTTTCACGTTGCTCTTATATACGTTTATCCCTTTTGTCTATTATAATAGTAGGTTTAGAACATTCACTAAATCTAATGTTATCGGTTTCTATCATGTCTTGCAATCTAATAATAAATGGTATTTGACCTTTTCTGTCGTTTCCATATTATGTCCCTGTAAAACTAAATTAGATACTAGTACATTTCAAAAGTAATTCCTATTTTATGATATTTTATAATGATCATTTTTTTATGATATAAATTCATCTTCATGTTCTTTAGCTATAGAATAATTATCTTAATTTTTATTATTTTCTTTTGATTAGGATTTTAATTTAGAATGCAATATATAAATTAAAATATTTTCCCTAGAAACTTGACTTTTGACTTCTAAATTAACTAAACGCAATACTGAAAAATTTCTTTCAGCAAACTTTACACACATATATTGTCTACTAAAATTATATATTTATTTATATTTTTTATACTAGTTAAATTTATTTTTTTAATTTTTAAAATCAAACTGTGTAACTCTCAACCCCTTCTCTCGCTACACTTAGCTGTGTTGCCAAATCTCAGAGCTGTCATTAATTAATGACATTTCGCAAGCGGCTCGATAACAATCGGCGCACGCTCTCAGCAGGTGTTTCCTGGCAACACTGCGGCCACATTCGCATTGTTCCACAGCCAGAGGTGTTGCCAGTGCGGCGCTGGCCTGAGAACCAGGTCACTTGGTATTTAAATCGCACATTTTATTTGATCGACACCGCTCTGGGTGCAATAAGCCACCGGGACTTGTGACACTATCGCCTCGCTTTTTGTCGTGAACCGGTCGTAAGCCGCGCATTAATCTGACTGCAGAAGTCGTAAATTTTGTCGTAAGACGGCTTGTAATGTTTACAATTATGATATGTCTGTGAGTGCTCGCGGCAAACTGATAAGCCTATGCATTGTCATTTTTTTGCGAAAATTATTCGGCAAGATCAAAAAAGATAATGTAGAAAAATTATACGTACACTTGATACGCTTTTTACACCTCTTATTTATGACATCTTTATAAAAAAAAATGTGAAGAAAGTATATTTAGAGATTATTTTCTTATGTCTACTAAAAATTAACGATCTATACTTTTTGAATACCATAAATACTCTCGAATTGGCATAAATATTGCATTAAATTGTATATGTGGTCTCTAACGGACAGACTCAGTATGCCCTGGGAAGGAAAACCCTTATCTGTTGACCGATAAATGGTCTAGTCTCAATACTTTCGCTCCTCTTTCTTCTTTATCGGGGACTCCTCTTAGATTAAGTCTTTCCCATGTTAAAAGGATTTCTATTGCACGACTAATAATCACTTAGGAGACGTTATAATCAGATAATAACTATCTTCTTTGGTCGGCACCTTCATGTCTGAGGATCGTGATCATTCTCGTTCCGAAATTATTGATTTTGTCTCTCCAGGATTCTCTGCATTCTGCATCCCGCATCGCAGCTACTACGGTGGAGCCTGTGGCGGTCTTCACTTGGCCACCTTGAAGCGTGGGTGGGCACCCCGCCTCTTCCTCCGTCCTTGTAATGTTTCCAAGCAAGCATGAGCTTCCAGGCTAATGTTTCTTCTGGCGATCCAGCACGAAGAATCCTTTGTGACATATGGTCGAAAGTCAGTCTTTGTAGTTCCCCATTTCTTTAAATTACTAATGTTTGTGCGTTTATGGTCCATGTGGTATTCTTAGCTGACGTCGCTAAAAGCGTTCAATATTTGGCTAAAAAAAACGCTAGGGATAAGCCGTCAACGATTTGCAGAAAAACAGGGAGATATCCAAAAAGACAAAAAAACGTTTAGTGCAAAGTCTGGTATTCTCAATTTTTATTTACGGCGTAGAAACCTGGACCATAAAGGAAAATATGAAGATAATAACTATAGAAAGAAGAAAAATTAATAAGAAAGCAAACCCTCTCATACTTGCCCGCATACAGTCGAGAGGGTAAAATCTGATACCAATAGGGTAGAAGTTATACATCCAATGCCAGCAATGGCCAAGAGAGGCAAAATTTACAAAAATCTGCATACCAAGACGGTTTGGGTCCCCGCGGTATGGACACAGAAGGGGAATCGTTACGTCACTTGTAAGACTCAGGTTCCTTTAGCATCGACTACCATTCTAGAGTCTAGTACAGGGGTTCCCAATTCGGTTTACGGCTCCCTTAAAACATCAGATTTTTCCGCGTGCCCTAATACATTGATTTTTTTTTTTTTAACTTTTGATCTTTCTGTGATCAGCCTTTCATAGACTGTTTAGGACTGTCTTTCTAGACTGTTCAGACTGTCTTTCTAGACTGGCTTCACTGACCTCAGACCGTCTTCAGACTTCTCAGACCGCCATCAGACCGTCTTCAGACCGTCTTTACAGGTAAATGTTTAGATTATTTTCATCCCTTCTATATTTATATAATATTATTTTTACCACCTTATATAATTGAGATAATTCTATCATATTCATATAATATAGGGTTCCTAACTTTTCTGGCTTACGGCCCTAAAACATCAGATTTTCCATGGCTCCCCTTACCACATTAGATTTTATTTTTAATTTTGACCTCTTGAGAAATTGGAAAACTTACTGGGTTTTATGCCATCACTCATTTTAATGTTAAAAAAAAATTCAAAACGGATACCATTTCCGTGAGATAAATATAAAAATATGTAATTTCAACTGTTTGGGTAATATCCATATTGAGACTGACAACCACCTTGTCTTGCTAGTAAGTGGCTGGGTCGCATTAAATAAGGGTTCGATACGCAGTTAAAGTGCACTTTTAATGTGGGAAGGTTATTAAAATAAATTCAAACACGAATTTTAAATTCCCCCAACAATCTACTGAACATCACTAAATGATTAATATCATTAAAAACTATTAATGGGATAGATGGGTTTGTTGTTCACTACTAATGACTTCTCAAATCTCGGAATAAAATGGATATGTATGGACTTCCTTTCGTTTAATGCTAATTTTGGAGCGATAATTTATTTTTAATACACAGGACCGCCGAAAAGCCAGCTACGCGCAAATAGGACGTTGCAAATGGAATTAAGATTCGTAGAGCTTTACCCCTAAGCAGTGGATATACTTCTTTTACTGATATCCAAAAATCAGAAAGTTCTACGCTACCAAATTTTGTTTTCAATGTATTTATCGCAAGAAAACTCAATAAGAGATTCTTCTTCTAATGCTTGAAAGTATTTTTGGAACCATTTTATTAGCTGTGGTAGGTGATCTTCAGTGATATAATAAAATATGTGATTGCAAATGCTAAGGATCGATTCCAGCAACATGAGGAGCCAATTTCTTACATTGTATGGCTTTGAAATTTGTCATTTAAACTATAATGTGATTATAAAACTATAAACTATAGTTTTTGTTCTCAACGTCTGTCTTCGTAAAATTAACCGTGGAAGTCATTTTATGTTTGGGAACCGATTGTCGAACCATAATATAATCGGATTATTGTGACAGTGGTTCTCATGTTTTTACACGTAATCATTCAATCTAAAATAATAAATAAAATATTTAAACGTTCATTAACAATAAAAGAAAACACAATAATACATTATAAAAGTGATATGATGATTTAAATATTTTTATGGAAAAACGTGGGGTTCTTTTACCTCAATAGAAAGATACTAAGTATTGAAATTTTTCAGACATAATATAATATTGTTATTAAAAATTGCTCATAATAATGGTATTCTTTACATTGTTTAATTAAATTTGATTAAGTACCAATTCTCATATAAAATTAGACCAACTTCGCCACTACTCTTGCTGTTTCATTGTGCTCAGAGACCATTTGCATTTACTCCAACATAGGTTGTTGTCTTCCGCTGATTGTCCGCAATATTGCACGTAACAGTTGTTCGTAACTGACAAGTTAAAATTGACGGAAGGAAAACAACTGTTATGTCGTTGTGCGGGTCAACAGGCGACCGAACTTAACCTCAGGAACATATGGAGCACTTTAATAAGAAGAAAAATAAAACAGATTTAAATCCATTGATATTATATGCCATTACGTTTCATTCACAGTGTTTACATTACTATATCATTATATTACATTAATTCTAGAAATAGCTTAATTGCATATTAATAAAACGTAATTATCTATAATTCTTGCATACTCCCGAACGATCGAGTATGAACAAAATTGAGTCGAATCCGAAACAAACAAAAAAAAATAGTAATAAACAATAATTATGGGTCACTCTGCAAATAAACGTACCGGACTAATTGTATAACTTTCTTCAAAAACATTAACCTCAATTGAGATATTTGCCAAATTATATAAAATTCGATACTTAGCTCCGCAGTAAATTAGCCTTGTAATGGTGAATCTTTTTCGTAAATTTTCAGTTAATTAAGTCGATTTTTTTGTCATTACGCACAAACATACTTTTAAATGTGGCATTTAATCAATTTCTAATAAATCATCCGTCGGTTATAGTCATAGAATTTATTTACGTATTGTTTTTCGCTGGATTTCGACACGGCTTAATGAGAGCGCTTTGTTAATTGTCCAATTAAATCTTACACTTTTTTTTGTAAGTGTTTTTCGCAAAAACAATGGCTTTTGTCTTATTTTTGCATCTTACATAACAACTCAATTTAATTTCGATTTCAAAGAGCACTCAAATAGAAAACTTTGTTTGTTTTTGGCAAAAAATCTAGGCTAATCCAATTACAGTGACCCTGTGCTATGGTCATCATGGTGGTGATTACCGGTTTTTTGCGCATATTCAATTTACAATATGCCCTGTGGTATATCTCTATCGTGTTATAACAAACACCATACGTGTAACATTTTGATTGTCGACACGTATGATGAAACACATCACCAAAATATTGTTTCAAGTATCATAGAAAGTCATACCGTTGATATTTTTGCCTATCATCGATTTCTCAATGCACGATTGTAAAAATAAGACTATTCAATAACAACGGAAACGCGAAACCCACTTATTTTTTTTTTAATCCTTTAATGGACAAATATTTTGAAAATCATTCGCACCCACGACCTCATCATCATTGTCATCATGCGCATGATTATACAAAATTAATTGACTTTCCCTCGTTAAAGTCATAATTTATTGTTCATAGCCATATTCATTGTATTTAAATGACGTATTCTGCCTAGTAATACATACTGAAAATTTTGAAAAAATATATCTTCGTTAATTAATTAGATAAATTATTCAGACCCGCCAATACAGTTTGATTGTTTGCTCAGAAACCAATCAATATTTGTTTTGAAACGTACTTCTTTAACGGAAATCAATATGTACCAAATTCATTTTCATCCAAGGTTTGTCCACGTATGCGACAATGAGCATTATACTCGTTTTATTCGTATGTACATACGCATATTTGAATATTCTAAAACAAATATTGTGTTTTTATGCAAATTTTGTGCGTACGGAATGATCCAAAGTATTTTAGAATTTTTCTACAAATAATTAAATTGCATCTAAGACGTTATTTCAGATAAAAAATCACTTCATAATACGCAATAATCGATTTTTCAACCATTTTTATCACGATTATTAACTTACTGAATTATAAAGGTGTTGCTTTTTCATTAAAAGTGACTTACAGGCTTCCTGTATTAAAATAAAACATAATTATTGTAAATTATTCGATTGTAATTATCTAATTATAATGATACTAATAGTTATATTGTTAATAATATTTTATTATAAAGTATGTCCACTAAAATTGTAGATACAGTATTTAGAGGATACAGATTTATCTTTGATTAATAAAAGTAAAGAAAATCATTAAATTTGCGGCATAATTACCAATTTCATGAAATATAAGGTAATCTTTTAAGTTATAATTAGAGTTATTTCACAATTAAATATTGTTTCTTTTTTCAAGCTTAAACTATTCGCCGAGGTGGCTCAAAAACAACCGGGTCGACCGAAGGGGGTCTATCAGGGACCCCAAGCATTTCAAGTTAAGATTTTGATAAGTTCTCAATCAATAAAAAAATGTTTCATGGATTGATCAATATTTTGGATTTTTTAACTAATCAATTAGACACGTAAATGACAACGCTCTCCGCGATGTCTCATCGCAGACAGAGCTCTCAATGCACCTGTCAATCATACGTGTCACTTTCACTCGGCACAACGTACCGGATGCGAGCGAGATAAAACATCGCGTGGCAACAGCAGCGAATGTAATTGTTTTTATTTATTTTTTCGCAATTGCAGACAGTAAATTATTTATAATATTTATTCATTAGACTTTTTAGACAAATACAAAAAAATTTGTGACATGTAGGATTTACATTAAAAGAGTTATTCGAGAAAAATAAAAAACTTGAGGTCCCCAATAGACCCAACGACACGGCTAGGTTAAAAAATATTGCTTTTTATAAAGATTCTCTACAGGAAATTGTAATATTTAATATATTAGAATTAAATAAAAGATGTTAAAATCAAATTTTAGGATGAAAATATTAAAATCGAGCAAGAATTATTTTTTCAGATTATTATAAATACATTAATTATTTTTTATTGGCCTATAGATCATATGAGATAAACAAATTATATGAGCAAAAATCTTTATCATAGAAATTTCGCTTATTTTATACATCCCAAATTTAATTCGACAATAAGTACTATAAATTAAAAAATATATAACACAAACTCTAATAGTTTTCAGCATCAAAACAGTCGATTTTATAGCCAAATAAAAATTCTTCGACTCATTGTATCTTATTTCTTAATTTTTAATTTCTTTAAATGTAAGATAATGCACATTGAATAAAACTGAATAGCAATTAAACGAAAGCCAGTGTAAAAACAATGTCATAAATTTTAAAAAAATGTTTGGGTGGCAATAAACATGTCCAGGGGCGTGTTTAATTAAACCGTATAAATTGAGACTATATATTATTAGATAAAAATAGTTTTTTTTTAATTAACAAATTATTAACAAATATCTTGATGATTTTTTTAATTTTTCTTACATTTTCGTGTTTTACTCAATAATTAAACATCTATGGACTATCTATTTACAATTCGGTTTCAATATAAATATATCCTTAATGTTTTGAAAAGTACAGAGTCCTAATAATCATTTTTCTCATTTTCATTCCTTCTTATTGTAATTTTTAAAGTTGCTTTCTTCAGTTCTTCAGTATAACCTTCGATATCACTTAGTATTAATATCACAATACACTATTAATTTTACTTTGATATATATTTTGAAAAGCGTCTTAAATAAAATCGTGTAAATCAAGAGATATTTCAAATGAGTTAAAAAATAGTTACGGTAATATATCAATTATATATATATAACATAGGTGTATTAATTTGTTATGGCTTAATATATTTTTTTACATACGGCTAAATCGAAAATACAATCATTAATCATTTATAACGAAAAAAAAAATGTACCAAAGAAGAAGAGGTCACAAGTTTACATCCCAATAATTGCCGTATTCAATTATAATTGATCAATCAATTACCTTCGAGGGATATCGTGGATCAACTTAAACTGTTTAATTTTCACCAGTTTCATTTTTTTTCACCACAGATTTAATTAAATTGATTGATAATTAATTTTAGATCTCGCTTCATTGTCTGCACGGTTGGCAACGAGCAACGCGACGGCCCATGAAACATTCATGAGTTCCGGCAACTCGTCAAGAATCTGGATAAACTGGCTTTGTCCAAGCGTTTTGCCGACATTTTTGTCCACTAAATAATAAATAACGGTCGTCTTCCCCCCTCCCACTGATCTTGGTATGATCTAACGATCATATTCTGTGCAAAACCATATACAGC
Organism: Philopotamus ludificatus; assembly: GCA_022495035.1. Lineage (NCBI taxonomy): Eukaryota > Metazoa > Arthropoda > Insecta > Trichoptera > Philopotamidae > Philopotamus > Philopotamus ludificatus. The sequence continues at coordinate 27,816 of JAGXCT010034758.1, forward strand.
ACGATACAAATGTTTAACCCAGTGATACATTTTGCCCATTCTCATGTGTCAAGGCCGTGCCGATCATTTTCGATAATTAGACATTCCGTGTAGTAATTGATCAGACCATTTTTGGTATGGTACAGCCTGTGTACATGTGTGTACAGCCCTGGACAAGACAGTCTCGTGTCCATATATGGACAAAAATGATGACGCATACATTTTAGGGACCTTAAGAATGAAAAAACAATATATATATGGCGACATATCAAAATTCATTAAATAAGAAAATATGCATTTTCCATTCACGCGCATCGGACGATGATTCATCAGACCATCAATCATCACAGGTAGCATTGACCCGGGTGATACTGATTATATACCGGCGAGATAATACCGCAATTGAATATAAAAAAATCGTTATTTCGGTCATCGTTATTGTTTATGCCCATTTTGTGGGTCAATATACATATGTATGTAATTTTTTTTTTCGGTTATTTGAGTCAAGTTCAATCCGAGTACTTCGAATGCATAATTTCGGCCTTGATTGGGAGATCCGAAGATTAAATAACACTACAATGCTATGGCAAACAATTGCACGCCGGCGAATAACGGAAACGGTGCTATTACAATTTTCTTTTTATTACAATATTGCGGTATGAGAAAATCGTACCATTATTTACGCTATATTAATCGATCGTTCAGGAAAATATTATCTTTATCTTTGTTTCCTATATACCTATAGCCTCGAGTTAACTCTGTGCGAAATTTTAATGTATTCCGAGCGTGTTTGACATTGAATTTGGCTTAGAGAATAATTTATCCTCTGGGAAAACGACATTCGTATATGTAATATTTTTTCATGACAATTTAATGTTTTCTACGTATATATATACGTTTTTTTTATTTTGGGGAGTTCCAAGAAAAACCGCTTTAAAATATATTATGCACATACTAAATCATGACATGTTGCACATACTAGGATGACTCAAAAAGTATACACAGAATTTATTTTAATGAACTTTTAGAAAAGATAAATCATTGTTTTACTATGGAATTCTTTTCCTTTGTCCATTTATTAATAAAAGCTTCCAGGATTCAAGTAAAAATATAGTTTTTGGATAATTATACTAGATTTTACTCTTCGACTACAACACTAATATTTTATGACAAATCACGTCCACTAACATTATACATCCTTTCCCTATTTTGTCCTTAGACTATCGTATAAATCGTAAAAATACATGTTTATGTAATTTTGTGTTATACAATGAGGGTATAATTACATTAGATTATTTTTTCGAGATAAGGTTTGAATAGGATTTGTATTATTGTGCTTTCTTTTTATCAAAATATCCTAATTTTCTAAACGTTCATCAAAAGTTTATTAAGTATTATGCTTTATTTAATACTAACTATTATTTGCTATAGCAAACATATCTTATAGATAGTTAAGACATCCTAATGTCTTTCTAAGAGGTGTTAACTCTTTCCACTTCGAATACTTTAATCCGATAATATATATTTAAGAAATTAAAAAATAATATAACCTATGAAAATAAATGAGAAGAATCTATATAGTGTCTATAGTATAGATCTAATATTTGATTCAATAAAACATTTGTTTAAATAAAATAGTTCATTACATTTACTTAAATATCTTTTGGACTAATACGTATGACCTACAGAGTTAAAAAGGTTAAAAATTGTATTAAAAAATAGGCGGCTATGTAAAAAAATTATGTATTTATATTTTCTAAAAGTATAATACATCTAACAATGTCGGATTAATATTTTTTTTTTCATAGACTGAACCTCTGAGTTTGTGTAGTGTATGAAATAAATGCCCAGTAATACTATGTATTTTTGAACTCTTAGACTTAACTTTTTTAAATATAAAAAAAATCGTATTAAAATTGATTGTAATTAAGTACAATTATTAATGTTATATAAAAATGTCTCTCTGTAAAATTGTCAAATTTCTCATGCCCTGAAATAAAAAAAATCTGATAAATGATATTTTTACCCTAATATATTATTAATAAATATTTAAGACATGACATTAAATAAATAATACGTTGCTTATGAAAAATTATTTAAATAAATTTGTATACATATTTTTTATATAGAAAATCATTATGATTTTTATTTGTTATTGTTTGAAATGCATTGAATTATATTTTCAATGTGCATGACCTTAAATAAGCACAAATCATTCACGACACAAAATTCCCAAAACTTTTCCATCCGGACTATACGACCTTCCTTGTCAATTTACCATTATTTCGCTTATGATTATCATTATGAAAGGTCAATCGTATTTAAATGTATTCATAAAAATATAATTAATTTTTATAATCTCGAATCAAACCAATCAAAATTGCAGTATTTTCCGCCAAAATTATACTTATGTATGTTTCGCCTTTGCACATTATAAATATAATATACGTGGCGATGACCTTCTGAAATCTGCATACCATTCGCGTTTGATCACGGAATTTTGTTTGCAGCTCGATCTTTGGGTGCAACACAGCTTCCCCTTATAGCCATGTCGTCGATCTCCTCCACATTGACAATGGTTGAGGCATTCGAGCGGAACCTGTTTCAGTGCCTGAGGCCACACATCCACCAAATGCTCTGCAACTTGTCGCATAGCGAAACCAAGCCCAATCCGATTGCGTAATAGTACTGAATTGCAAACATTCCTCGCAATGAACCTAATAACTGGAGCATTCGTCTGAAAATTTCATATACGTATAATTATTTTCTTAATAAAGTAAGTCCTCGACAGAAAAATATATTATTTATTGGACATGTAGAGAACAAGAATCTACATACATATATTTATGGACGAACTACTTTAAGTATCGATCAAGTGTTAATTATCTTTTAACCCTTTTCTTTTGTTCATGAATTAAAGTGTAGCATTCAATATTACTATTCACTGCTTTTGTAAATTTCACAGATCGTACAGGATCAGGGTCTTGAGCTTCGAGACCAGCTAATCCATCCCGGATCATATTTAAATATACACCCATCTTCTGAAAAAAATCTTTTTTTCGCTCGTTCTCAAGTTCCTTTAATACATCGTTGCTCATTTCCGCTGAATGACTGTTCAATGTAACGAAATCCTCTTTCTCTAGATTTAAATTTCCTTCTTTGGTCATTTTAATAATATCTTGAATAACTACGTCAACTTCTTCAGTTGGTGTACTAGTCTCCTCAACCAATCGGTGGATGAGCTTATTCCATACGCTACTCATGGTAGATATTGCAACTTCACTCCAGGCATCACCAATATTTTGAATAGCTTTATAAATGTTGTACTCTAAAATTGGGTTAAGGATTTTACGTTCTGTCCATCAACAGCTTTAACTGTTTGCCTAAATGTATTTCGTAGGTAATACTTTTTTTTATAATGACAATGCGTGATTGGCATTGCATAATAACCCGGGACGCCAATCACGTATAAAAACATAATAATAACATGAAAAAAATATCATATATAACAATAAAGAAAAGAAAAGAATTATAGAATATCTACAAAACGGCTATATTTGACATCGAATATATCTACATATTCAGCGAAGTGGTTGAGCAGAGTAATAACTCTGGTTACCCGAGAGTTTCTGAGAGCATCTGTCCTCGCATTTGGCGGAAGAAAAAGCATACGCGAACGAGCTCGATGGTAGTGAGAGATGGCGCCTATAAGGGCAACTTTGCGTTGCATAAGGAGTTGGCGTAATTGCGCTAAATCCAAACAGCTTGGAAGAAGTGCTTTGCCAAGTAAATTAACCTTCTTGTCTCGAGAGTTACATAACCCAGGCAACCCTGAACTCATGCGCAGGGGTATAAACTGGGGTAGAATCCAAAATTCCTCATATCTAAGAAATTTCTTCTGCATCTTTTCTAATCTGAGGAAATTCGAGGCGTCATAAGGCGCCCATATAATAAACCCTGATTCGAGCAAGCTCCGAACCAATGTATCGTATAGCACTCGTATGACTAAGGTGCTATGTATGTAATGAGAATTTCTCAAGACGAAGCCCAACATTCTTGATGATCTCATACACACGTCCGATACATGGTAACTAAATTTTAGAATCTCTAAACGCCAGGCCACCTGGGATCTTAACTCGACGATTGCTTAGGAAGAGTTACGTTCCCAAGTCTGTAATTTAAGATGATGGGCTCTTTTGGTCTAGAAAATTTCATTGTTTGACATTTTTCAATACAATGGAAGACAATTTAATAGTGACCAATTGCGCCAATACCAATAAATGTATGTCCTACGCCTTGATCCATTGATTGAATTAGAGGTTGTATTCGGAGGAAGAAATATTATTTTGCAATATCATTATTTACTGGTTTTGTAAGTGTCGCATTTATTTCGCTTTTTTTAAAAATCGCGTAAGTCGAGGACTGAATGTGTGTATATATGTAAAGCTGTGTTAATCCATTCTAGTATTTTTATTGCATACATTTGCATCGAAATTAATATTTGCAGAGTTCAAACGGCGTTTGCGGCAACCAATTCAGCAGGTTCTATAAGTCACGACCTGAATGTGTAATGAAGGTGGAATCCCCACCACCGACCTTAGAACAAACACACACCGCTGGAAAGCTGCACCCGTGCAGAAAATTATTTTTATCTAAATGTGATCAAAACAAGTTGTTTTATCTGCAAAAGAACAAGCAGCCTTGGCGCTGAGCGGCTCTTTCTAAACTCTTGGGTGATTTACGTATTGTGACTGGACGCGTACGTGACCGGAGTCGCGGATGACCACAGTTCGCGAAAACGAACCCGAATTTAAATATGACATTCGTCTGTCCTCTTGCGGTTATGTTTTTATTAGCCAACGAATGCGAATTATCGGGGTGTGCGAGCTTTAAATGCACCGGTTTCGGTGCACAATTGCAACACCAAGGTGATCCGCAAGAGATCTCGTTCTGTTGAACGGTAGAAAGAATATGCATATTGAGCAACATTGCGCAAGTATAACTTTCGATATTCCAGGTAGTCCATACATCAAGCTGAAATTCAAATATCCGCATTCTAACACACGCCTCCGCGACTTCGCGAATTGCACACAATTCATTCATAATGCAAATTTAGATATAACAATTAAATTCAATTAAAATGACACTCCTATGGCAAAGAATGGTGTTACTGTAGAACCCATTTAACTAAATTCTTAGATAAAATATATTTTTATCTCTTAAGTTTTAAAAAATCACTAATACAACCACTACACGCTCCTTCAGCATTTGTTTCTTTATCCTCTCAATTTTTCCGTTTTTCAAAAAATTATCGATTACATCAAAACACGTGGAATTTTAATATGCCTAACCATCCAATAAGGCAACTAATGTCACGATACGTCAGGGACAAGTTTACCAATAGGACAACGATACAATTGAGAGAATTGAATTTATGCAACTCGCGAAATTAGACAAAAACGCAAATGAAGTATTAAATCTATTTCAGTCATTATTTTAGTCATTTATAATAGTTGGTTTTAAAGTTATAATTAAGATTGTATTAAAAAAATTAACGAAATAATCGACAACAAACGTATATTGATTAGAATAAATACACTTAACAATATTATATTTAATTATTACGATAAGATATTAATTTAATAACTGACGAAATGCAATATAAATTGCCAAGTTTAAGTTCTACTTTCTATCAATGAATCACATTAAAAAGCCGTACGGTTTTTATCTTATTCCTCTTTTCTAAATTCTAAAAAAAACTTTGTTTTTAATTTTTTTCTCGAATAACTCTTTTAATATAATCCTAATCATGGAAATTATTTTCCGCAATTGTAAAAAAATAAAAAAAAACAACAATATACGCTGCTGTTGCTACGGGCGCGATGTTTTTCTCGCTCGCATCCGTTACAATGTGCCGAGTGCTAGTGAAACATGCGTGTGACACGTGCTGCAAGAGCTCAGTCTGTAGCAAAACATCGCCGGGTGCGCGTATCATTTACGCGTTATTGATTAGTTAAAAAAATATCGACCAAATTATGAAGCATATCATGAAGAACTATGTTTATTCTTAGAATAGTCCATTTTTAAAAAAATATATCAAGATGTAGATGAAAAATTAATCAATATCCAGGCTTAAAATACTTGGGGTATCTGAGAGACCCCCTTCGGGGGAGAGAGAGAGTTGGTTAAGAAGTCGATTCGTGCAATATTTAGCCACCTTGATGGTTTTCGATATATTAACTTATATAATAATCAATAATAAATAAATAAATAATTTTTAGTGATGATTTAAAATTATTAAAATTTCCATTCCGATTGTTTTAAAATCCAAATATTGAATTTTGCTACCGTCGAGAGAATATTTTAGTAGAAGCTCTACAGATCGTATTTCAAGGAACCTTCCTAATAAAAGATGAATACAAGAACAATAGTTATTTTAGTGGAAATTGATTCTAAATATTAATAAAATACTTCTGGAATTTACATTTTTTCGTATTGAGTAATTTTAAAAATTTTCATATACTGATTTATTCCGTAAGATTTTTTAAAAATAAATTTAGGGTCGCAACGCCCAATCATTAACCTTAGAGATTTTGAGTTTCTAGCCCATCTAGGCCCTAATGCTTTGTATGGCAACAGTATAAGACCACCATTTAACTCAAAATCCATTATTTAGACATTTACTATCAACCAATTTCGATCCATAAAAGAGTCCAGTAAACATTTTTTGTATAAAAACTCTCCGTTGTATCGGAAAAAAAAACAATTCTCTTAATTCGAAATACATTTTACCAAAAAGAAATAACTTACGACGTGTAAAAAAATCATATTCTTATATCGTGCATTAATGAATTAATTAAAAAACGATTTTATTATTTTTAATTTAGCTTAGAATCATAGATCTTCTTCGGTTTGACATAAAAAAAACAAATAAAATCATTGACTGGAATAAATAAAAAGCTTTAAAATTAAATTAAAAATTCTTAAAACAATATTCTTTCACCGACGATTTAAACGAATTCTTTATGTATATGCATTATTATAATATTTAAAGTCTAAATATTCTGTAAACGCTTCATGCAATGTAAATCCTATTAAACTGTATACGGTTTTAAAATTACAGTCCTTGAATACGATTTCTGACCCCATTCGGTTATATTTATAACCCTCAAGAATTTCGTCCACGGATAATGTTTATTTTTTTCAAATGCTCGAAATCTCTCTATAAATAATTCAGAATCTTGAAATACAAACAGCTTAGAAAATCCTTGCGATTTGGAGAGTTTTTTAAATTGAATAATTATATCTAGTGGCAATAATATGAATTTATTCATCGTCCTAATTATTTTTTTGAATATTTCAGGTGATATCGAGGATTGTATAGTCACTCCGGCATTCCAGGGACAATTCACTCCACTTCCGGAAGCATTATGCGACGTCATAATGGATCTGACATCGCAAGTACGTTTTTATTTACCCGTAAAAAAATATACCGAGGGATGATGTTTTTATATGCGCCGTTAAATTTTAGGGCCAATCAGCCACGATGGAGAACATAAAGCACAATCTGGTGGCCAAATTTCCGTCGATGCAGAGTCCTTCGGCGGAAGTGGTTTACGACACCTTGGCCCAATTGATGCAAGAGAGAAAAATATACCAAACCGCAAGAGGATACTTCATTGTTACACCAGAGTGAGTATCGTTTACAGAGCCATCGCTTATATATTTATTGCATTGCGTTCAATGATTAAAGATGCGAAACGATGCTTACGTTTTGATATATAAAAATATTTTATTTTTGCCAGCAGAAGGCGTCGTTCCCGTTCCCACTCTAGATCTTCCTCGAGGCATCGAGGCACTTCAGAGCAGGATAACGAGAGCATCTCGACACGTGGAATGCTTCTGACTAATCAGGAAGCTCTTCATAGTCTTTACGGAGAAATATCAACAATCAGGGATGGCGACATAACCCATCAATGCATACAGACCAATCTAGCCGATGTCATATGTGGTGGTGAGTACGCAATCTAATCTTAAACGTATATTTCATCCAAGATACCAGTGCTTATGACAGTTGATTTCTCAATTTTCGCATAAATCTCGGTTTCCTGATTTAGCGATTATTGTAATTATTTATAATCGACATAATTATGCAACAATAAATAACCAGTATCATTTCTCAAACGGACGACTCAAGTCGCAGAATCGCGACAGTATAATAACGTGATTTATTAGATGCGTTATGTTAATGAACTTTCCCTAAGTATATAATGCCGAGATCCATTTATCACTTCCCATATTTTGTCTGATGTATATGTGTTGCATATATGCAATTTGCGATTTTTTTCCAGCTTTTATCTCGTCCGACGTGAGCGTGCAACGAATGGATTCGCTATATTTGAAGAATATCAGATGTTGTTATAATACCACTCTTTGTCCACGGACAACCGATAAATGGTAGCACCAGACCATGTTACCAGATGAGTATCATTATGTCCGTAAAAGTCAGATTTTATGAGCACCGACAGCGCCGACGGCGACCGAAACTGCAAGGAACTTGCTGCTCGAGAACACTTCAATTTAATCTCTGCCTTAATGCAATATCGATACCAGGAAAAGAAACGATATCTATCTCAGGAACGGTTGCCGAGTGTAACGGTAATCCGATACACTTTTCCTATTCAAAAAACACGAGAAGCCAATCTCCCCTTGTATCGAAGAATTATTTTTATACGAGCGACGTTCGATCCTTTGTCCCGAGGAATGTTAATGGCGTCTGGATGGCGATGATACGCGTTCCATTAAGCGCAAATCTCGTTAGCATCCCGATATACGCCAAAAATACTGACCATCCCGAAAATAAACTTGTTATGGAAATGAATAACGCGGTCATAAGTATAACCGGCGAAAAAAATGTCTGGACGGAATTCAAACAACGAAAGAACCCATTTATCACAGTCCAATTGTGTGCTGAGCAAATTTCTCATTTGGCACATTCTTTCCCGCAAATATATTTCGCTAGTCACGGCTTAAGAATTTGTTTGTCTTATTCTAGGAAATCCGAACGATAAAATCCTTTATGGAAGATCCGGCAAAAGAAGAAGTGCATCGTTCCCGGCAGCCAGGAGTCTGGAAAGACGAGGTAGCGGACGATTGTGGGGAAGCGGAGGAAGCAGTAACAGTTCTCGTCCACAACGCGCTGCCTCCGTTCGACATCTACCACCACCTCCGTCCAGAGCTGAGAGCTCTAGCTCTACTGATTATCCACAGAGCACTGATTCGACCTCACCTAGTAAGTAATCTTCAATAGCATTACAATCAACCCTCGTATTACGCTTCCTGCTATAGAGCGGCGTATGGAAAAGTCTCTCCTATAGTAACCACGCAAAATAAATTTTTGGTTGACAACAAAATCAAAGGCATTTCAAATATATTGATGAGAAAATGCTTGATGTGTTCGATTTCGTCCAATTTAAAAATACAATTCAAAAAAATAGCCCCAAATCTTGTATGGTTGCTAGTCTTCTATAGCGTGGTCCCTATCTTAGCGCTATAGAAGGGTTGACTGTATTTATCACTCACGAAAAACTTGTACAAGTAGTTTTTAACCTAAGCAACGCTACAAACACGTTTTTCTCTTATATTGTGGTTCACGGATATATAAATATATTAATCAGATGGTATGGCGAATATGGAAGGTGTAAATGCTTATCTTTTTACTCATTTTATTACTCTTCGATGATTCTGGACACAAATAAACGAAACATTATTTTATAGCATTACGTCAACCCTTCTATAACGCTCCCTGCTATGTAGCGAGCTTCCGTAAATATGTAATTCATTGCCGTGCAAAATAAAGGTTAATGCTTTATGGTTGACAACAAAATATAACGCGGGGGGTTGAACAAGCTAAAAATATAACAAGGTCATTTAAAATATGTGAATGAAAAAATACAATTAAAAAACCCAACCTCAAATCTTGTTTGCGTGCCTAGGCTTCATATGTCGGGTTTGTATAACGTGATCCCTATCTTGGCGCTATAGAAGGGTTGACTGTATGTATCATTTATTTTTCGATCCTTTTATGTTGTGGTTCACGGATTTACAAAAATATTAATTAGTTGGTATGGCGAATATGAAAGATGACAGTTCTTATCTTTTTACTCATTTTATTATTCTGCGATAATTCTGGACCGAAATATTCTTCATCAATTCTTTGGGCTCAAGCTTCTTTATCAAGTGCTTCAGGATCATTCAGTTACTCAGTACCTAGTACATCATACACTGTACATTGTAGTAAAACCTATGTTTTGTTAAATTTATAGCATAACCCAGCCGTGTCTATTGGGGACCACAAGTGTTTGATTTTTCTCGAACAACTCTTTTTATATAAATCCTACCTGTCACGAACTTTTTGTATTTGTCTAAAAAAGTCTAAAGAATAAATGTTACAAATAATCATTGTTCTTTAAAGTCTGCGATTGTGAAAAAAAAAACAACAATATTCGCCGCTCTTAATTATGGATCGATTCTTTTCTAGCCTTTTTTTTAGCGAAGGCTAAATATATATTTGGAATTTCGATCTCCTTGACATATTAATGATTTATTAATAATGTTTTTCTATTTGCAGAAAAGGTATCATTGCTGTCCCGCCTCTTTAGACGAAGCGGACGCAGCAAACAAGGTCGCGGAAGCATCAAGTCGTTCTCTGCGCAGTTTCCTCCAACAGAGTGGTTTAATTCTAAAGCAGTCCATCTTCATTGTGTAGCCACACAAACTAACTCAAAGGTGTGTATTCATATATTTTATAATAATAATAATATTGAATTTTTTTATTACTATTATTTTTTATTTATAGGAATCACTGCAGAGTCATCCGTCTTGTTTGTCTACCTTCTATGATGGTTCAGAAATATCACAGAGATCGCTCACGTTACCTCGTCACCGTCGACATCTCTCCACGGAATCTGGACTCATACCGCCATCGCCATCGCAATGCTCTACAAGCCTTCCTCGTTCAAATCTATTGAATTCATCGACTAGCAAGAACACTCTAGAAAATCTTTTATCGCTCAGGAACGGCGATCACAAGTTGAGAGAAAGTCCAGGAGGTAGCTTGAGGAAGAGAGAATATTCCCATTCGGGACATCTGATGTCGACGAGTGGACCGTCCAGCTTAGAAAGCACAAACAGAGAATCGATGCGAACGCTGAGGAAAGATTCAAAAAGTGGCCCATCCTCATTGGAGAGCCAGTCTTCGCCGGCAAAGCGTTACCCAGGAAGTCATACGAACAGCAGCGGACATTCTAGCCTGGAGTCACATTTTTCAGATCGAACCTTGAAGCCCTCTCCTAGTCATAACAGTAACCAGAGCGGCACAGGGCTCAGTCGCGCACAATCATTAGTTAAAGTACAAAGCCTACAAAGCTCGCCGAAGAGCTTGCACAAGAATCGCAACAAACCCCCAAACTGCGAGACGGGCAAGGACAGCAGGAGCTCATCGCCGCGGCTCTCTCCCAAAATCAACCATCAAACTCCAAAAAAGTCACTGCCCTCTAATTCGCCGGCGAAAATAAAAAACGACACGATTAAACGCGACTCGCCCACCACCACGCTTATGGCAAATTCCAATTCAAACAACTCGATCACGCTGAAAGTTACCACTAATACCACTGCCCAGAACGGCACAGGTACCAACACAAAAGTATATGTACAAAATTCGCCGGCGAGGTCGGTCATCACCTTTGAGAACGGAAAACTCACCGAAACAACGAAAGGGAATAGCATATTTATTATTAACGACGATAGGAAATCGATTCCGGTCTCAATTAAACCGGAAGAAACGATATCAATCAATTCAACAAACGGCATCATAGAAACAACCTTAGACAATATGGCTATTCAAAAGACGGAGTACATCTCGACCGAGCCCTATTATCCTAACAATGAACCTCTTAAAGTTAATGATACAAAGTTTACTAAAAATGTAAATAACGATATTTCAATGAACAACAATAGAAAACTTTCACTTCAATTAGGAAACAATTCCCCGTCCAACAACGGATTGATTTATAAAAATCAATTAAAAAATCCTGTGGAATCAATGTCTAATCCCAGCTCGCCTGCAATTCACAACAATAACATTCTGCCATTTGATTCAATGGATAATAATGATGCCAACACTCCGACGAAGAGTTTCGACAATCTAGTAGGATCCATTGGCAATTTAAGATATTATGAAAAGAATACTTTAGCGTCTGCAAACAGTTTAGTAGGTTCTCAAAATAAGCTCAATTCAAATAGCGATCTGAAAAGCATAGACTTGCTAAAAAAAAGCTCGGCATTTCATTCCTTTAACGGTAAGACGAATTGCCAGAACAGAATGAGCTCAGATTCAATCGCCAGCATTTTATCTAAGCCTTCTGAAAACAAGAACGGAATCATAATCGGATCAGAACCGAACTTGGCCCTCAAGAATCAAGACGGGCAAGTCTGTTTAGTGAAAGAGATCAACAACACGCAGACAGAGAAGAACAACGGCGTAGAAAACAACATGAAGCAAAAGCGTTACAGTTTGAGCAATGAAAACAAAATCGAGAATCCCGATTTGTACAATTTTCCCAGTCTTAGCGATATAAGTTTTAATTTTACGAGTCTGGCGGCCCAGAAGATATTGAAAGGCGTCAGTATCAACAGCGTAGACACCCTGGTCGAGCTGAACATGGCGGCCAATGGCACGGAGAAGCAAAACAACTGTGACGTCACAGTTTGCACAGATTTTGGCCTTGTATAATTCTTATGAATATATAAAAATGTATTACATTGTTAATAAATAGTCGTAGAAAATAATTTATGCATTTTTTAACTTAAATTAAAACATTTGTATGTAGAAAAAAATTATAATATTGTATATTTAGTACGACAATTTTTGTTATAACCAATTATATGTTTGTTATTGAATACTAACGATTTTCTTACTAAAACCTTGTACTTATGTAATTATTTACCATTAGATCAGTCCTTATTCATTATTATATTTAAAAATTGCAAATTGTATACCGAGTGTAACAATATAAAACTATGCTTAAAAATGCATTTATTTTCATTCTGAATAACTATGCTTGTAATATAAAAAAAAAAAGAAAATGTAATTCTGTAATTTTATTTAAATATTACATCGAATAATTATCTATGGTTGTATATAAATACATTTACCTATTTCATCCTCAATCCTAATCCTAAATTCATAATACATACTATGAGCAATTTAAAAATATATTTGCATTATTAAGAATCAGAGTATATATCATTAATTGAGCATTAAAAACAAAATGAATAGAATAAAATAAGATTATATTACGTCACAATAAGGCTAAGTCGAATAATAAAACTTGATGACACAATAAAATTATAATGGCCAATAATAATCTTACCTTATAAATGTTTCTAAATATGTTATTTAGCATACTTGACATATAACAAAGCAAATGGTGGCTTTATTTGCATCCGAGAAGCAAATTCGTCGTTCAGCAGATAAATAAATAAAAATATATTTGCATATGGTATCACTGAATACTCTAGTGTTTTTGCCACCTGGCAACTTCCGACGACTGACAGCTGGAGATGGCGGAAGCAGCTGTGCAAGAGGTCTTTGTCATGAATTTTATATGAAACCCGTGTTCAATACATAATGGTGGCATGTTAAAAATAATATTATAACATCAACGATCTTTAAACTATATATATTTCATAATAAATTATTCATATATATCGCAAATCACAGACAATTCATATAATTGTGAATACATACAATGCCATTTAATTGAATATTGTATAGATATGTAACCATTGTGCATTGAAAATGCGATATGATGAATGATATATCGATCGTAAATGTGGTATATTATATTTCAGCTGAAGCTGGGGGTGCGCCAATCGTTTGCGAAGGCGTACTCGGCGCTTAAAGCACGCGAGCTACAAACTCTACGACAGATCGAAGCTGTGTGGCGTCACGGTGGATGCGGTACGCTGCTTCACCGTGACGTCTGCTTTGACAACGAGGACAAGCTCTTCGACGAGATTCGCAGATTCGGAGTGTTGCATCTCGACAAGCTAAATGTCCAGAGCGACATTTTCATTATGGAAGATTATGTCAGTCCGAATGATGATCATATGTATTCTTATAAATGCCTAAATGATCTTTATCAATGCAAAGACTTGGACAGTTCTCTCGAGGCCACGATAGAAGAAAACGCACTGAAACAAATCACCAACGACAATCAATGCGTTTGCTATGTCGACGTGTCGCCGGATGAGGTACCCAAAAAATTTAGAGAAACAAATTCGAATGAATCGAGTAGTGAAACTTCAGGCACCCCATCCGACAGCACGCCTGAAATTTCCGATGAAAAATGCACAGACGACTGCGAGCAGACCTGCGTTAATAAAGTGGACAACGAAGTATTGATAGTTGCCAACGAACCTGATGACTTAAAAGTGAATTGTGATTCTTTGCCAAAAGCAAATCCCACTCAAGACTGGTTAAATCAAATTATCAATGAAACGGAAACGGAGCCATCTGAAATTATCGATCTAATGGAACATAGTGCCATTGAATGTTCCTGATTGAGAATAAATACGAGCAAAAAATACTCTTTCCTCAAAGTGATATATGTATTTCTATTGATAATAATTTTTTTTGGGATTTGTAGGAAGCAATAAGGTGTGAATTTAAAGGATTAAAGATAAATATGTGATTTATGTCCAACTATTTAATTATAAGATATATATTGTAGAATATTTATATAAACATAAACAAATAACATATAATATAATGAATAAATAATATTTAATGTAGGTTTAATGAAATATCCATTACAATAATGGATACAAATAAATGTATGTGTGTTTAATGTTATTAATTTTAAGATGACATCGATTATAAGATGCATAAAAGAATAAACGAAATTAACCAATATTATATAACATTCCGAATAAAATTTTAAAAATTGAATAAATTATCTAACCTTTAATACAATGGAACATTCTGCAACAATTAGATTAATCAACAATACGAATACGAACATTGAATTGATTTTTAAAATGTTTTTGATATTATATCTGCTATTTTTGTAATGCTGTATTATATTAATAAATATTTAAATAATATTTAATTGTGTGAGCTTAATATGATTAGTTTACTGATAAAAATATCAATAAATATTAAAATATTAATGATTTTTTGTCATTATTAATTCAACCCAATGAAAAATATATGTACATTAAATATATATTGATTACTCCGACGTTACACTTCTTAATAATATTTATTTTTTCATATAAAATACATTATATGATATTCTTCTTTAGTCGGCATCCTCATGTCTGAGGATCGTGACCATACTTGTCCGAAACTTCTTGATTTGGTCTCTCGGGGATTCTCTGCATTTTGTATCGCAGCTACTACGGTGGAGCCTGTGGTGATCTTCACTTGGTTACTCTAGCAAGTGGGTGCCCTGTCCCTTCCCCTGCGTCCGTGTACGTTACCAAGCGCGTTGAGCGTCTCCAGGCTATCGTTTCTTCTGGCGAGATGCCTAAAGTATCGGTCTTCTTTGTCGTTCCCCATTTCTTTTATGACAGATACTTTTGTGCGTTTAGCAGTCCATGGTATTTTCAGCAGACGTCGCCAGCACCAAAGGTATCAATTTTTTTTTCATGTTCTCCTTTATGGTCCAGGTTTCTACACCGTAATTAAAAATTGAGAATATCAGAATCTCCACTAAACGTTTTTTTGTCTTTTTAGATATCCCCCTGTTTTTACAAATTGGCGATAGCGTTAACATAGGATTTTTAACCATCCCTATTCGCCTTCTTATCTCTAGCTCACAATTTCCGCTACTCGTAAGTAGTGATCCGAAATATAGAAATTCTTCAACCCTCTCGAAATTTGGATAGCTAACTTCTGTCGATTATCATCAGCTTGGTTTTATTAATATTGATCTCTAGTCCTAGTTTTTTTACTTTTACAGACAACTCTTTTGAAGATCTTCTGGCGGAAGTCCTGCCAACCTTAGGAGAAAACCAGTCCTGTGAACCTCAGGGAAGAACCAACTCTGCCAACCTTAGGATAAATCCAGTTCTGCCAACTTTTAGTAGTCTTTTGTAGTGGCGACACTCGTCGCTATCCTGAGATATTAACCGTTTGGACGCCACGCCGTGCATTTTTTAAAATAAATTCTCCCACAAATTTATTCGCGACCACTCTTGCCTCAGTGCTCCACCACACTACACCGTAAAATGTGTATTCTAGGCGCAATTTTTTTTTATTTCAATAAAAAAAAGAAAATCTTAAATTTTCTTGATTCGGTTTGTCAGAGCTTGCGAGCTGCCATAAAATTAATGACAGACAACGATGCTATGCATGGTTTTGTCTTTAGGTATCTACACGTCAGATACCGTGGATCGTGGTCTGCGGAACAGTCAGTGCATATGATACAGTATATTTATTCGTTTTCCTTGAAACGACATCCATAGATGGAATTTGGCCCCCATTACAGTTCAGAAAATACAGAAATCTCTGTCTATATACAAAAAGCAAATCGGTGTTTGACTGGTTTCAGTTCAGGGGACATTTTAATTAAATCAATTACAAGCAGTTGCCTGTCTCGAACTGTCACCAGTCTTCTTTCGAAAAATATATCTAATCAATCGCTTTGGTCTGGGAAACTTCTGCTTGCTCTTGTTGTGACCTGTCCACCTCAATCTCTGAGGCTTGCAAAATGTGGATCAGAATCAATTTTAATTCTATCACCTTCACTAGTTTGTTTGGATCAGAGATCTTTCGTAATACTCTGTTTTTCTGTTACCAAGGCTGAGATATTGCTGGTGGACCATTTTTTGGGATCTCTGTATTAGATTAGTTAATTATATAAAATTTTGGGAATTCTTATATGTGGATGGGCGTGTTCTTTGTGTTTGATTGGAACATAATACAGTATACAAGGTTTAATAATACACAAAATTGTCATTTCTCAAAAAATTATTGATTTTAATCCTTTTTTTATTATACCGAGAAAATCCACCGTACCATTCAAAACTCACCAAGTACACCAAAATAAGTTAATCCTTTTCAGACAAAATACGTTAATCCTTGACAGTCAATAAAGTTAGCATCAAATTTAAGTTACCAATGTCAAGAAACTTCAGGAACAAGTGTACAAACATAATAAAAAAATTATGACAGTTGAATCAAATACTTGGTTTATAATTAAAACACAAAATTATCATTTTTAATTGATTTTATTATCGTTAATTAAATCATAGATTAAATGCAGTACATATTAACTTCGACTTAATCGTAAAAATAAGGCATGTTTGCACTCCTTTGATTCGGGTGGAAAATATTTATCGTAGAATTCTTGTAAAAATTCTTCAATCTGAAAAATAATACAAATATTTCATACATTCGGAATAAAATATATTTAATTAAATAAAAAATTTCAATAACCTTAAAGCCAAATTTCTGATAGAGAAATATTGCCGGATTAGATGCGGATACATGTAACGTGATATCCTTATCAATGCACGTCTTAAACGGAAAAATAAATATTTTTTCATTAATTATTATTAAATATATACATAATTTTATATATTTCACCTGTGTTAAATGATATAGCATAAAGCTTGCAATTCCAGAACTCCTCCACTCCGGTCTAGTTAATAAAAATGATAAATACGCCTGATTGTACGAAACGTCAGGCACGAGGAATGCAAAACCGACAACAATTTTTTTATAGAATGCAACACAGCTATACTCCGGATAGAGAAGTGTATCGGATACTGAAAAATAATGAGTAATATATTATTTAATAAACATCGTTCGATGATATTCCTTACTTACAATCAATTCCGGGCCAGAAAAATTGTTCACACATATTATTTATAGCAGCTATATGTTGAGGCCTAACGTAACAATAATCCAAAGATGCTCTAGATTCGCGTTGATATGAAGGATTATTTTTATTAGCTCTGTCTTTCATTTCATCCATGAGTTTCAGCCATAAGGGATAAGTTTCAGTGTCGCGCCATATATAAGGTTTGAGAAGATTACCGCTATACGGCGATATAAATGGAGAAGTATCGCTTGTACTGACTAAGCGTAATGCAAAATCGAGCTGCGGTAACGTGGACTTATTTCCGAACTAAAATTTAAAATATTCATTATTTTTTATCAAATTATAATATGCCATCTGAATAAATACCTGAAAGTGATCTAAAATTCGTTTATTATTTACACTCATTTCCAACGAATCTTGCTCTGGATAATAAGCGAGCTTAGAAACTAAGCTGAAAATATAAAATTGTTTTATAAAATATTATTAAGATAATAAAATTATTTCTTGTAATCATACCTATCCAAATTAAACAACGGCATATGTCTCTGTCGTTTTAATTTACGTAACGCCAGCTTAGTACGAAGTCGAATAAGTTTCTTATCGACGTTATCGAAATGAACTTTCCGACACAATGCGTTGATATGATTTAACGTTTGTATTTCAGTATATTCTGTCGTAAATAAATTTTTAGTTTGTTTATAAATATTACTAGTGCTATTCGTTGTCCACGGTGAATCGTTACTATGTCTTTTATTATCAGAAAATAAACTCTTTTCCGGAGGAGCTATGTAATTTTCTGCAATTTTCAATTTATTCGGTTTCGTATCACGGTTAGTATGTTCCAGAGTTTTCGGCGTATTTTCAGATCGTATTTCACTATCAGCGTTCAAATTTTCATCCACAGATAAATTCAGATCTAAGTGATCGTTGGAATATTGTCCAAGCAATGATTCTTTCTGAAATAATCAATAAAATAATAAATACAATTTTTTTAATGATTTGATTTGATTTAAATTATATAATCATCACCTTTGTAAATAAATTATTGCTGCTGGAAGACGGATCATCAAAATCCATTAACATCTCGTCAAAGTTTATCATCAAACTCTCGTCGCAATCCATTAAATAATTAGGAAAATAATCTTCAATGTCACTATTTGTCATTTCGATTCTAAATATTAACAAAAGATCTATTTTGAATTTAAAAAAATCCATATTGACTTAAATAAATAAATAATACAAGGTTTGGTCAGAATTTTTTTAATTTCTTTTTATTTGATGTACATACAACTGTCCCTGACGTATCTTGGCATTCGTAGCCTTATTTAAAGCTTACTTTATTGTTGACGTTAAAAAGGTATGGAAGATTTTGATGCGCTTAATGATTTTTTACTTATAGAAATTTTTTTTAGCCAAAGTTGTGTGATGACTTTACCCATTGCAATCAACCCTCCTATAACGCCCCCCGCTATTGAGCCGTATGTGCGACAGTACCTCATATAGTGCTTATTCTATAATAGATCACTAGACTTATTAAAATATTAATTTACATTAAACGAATTAAATTTTATATTAAATAACATTAAATATAATGATTTAAAAAATGTGAATGGAAAAATATTTAATGTATTGATTTCGTTCAATTCGCAAAATACAATTTAAAAATCTAACCCCAAATTTTGTATGAGTATCTAGACTTCTATAGGGCAGGTTTCTATAGCGTGGTCACAATCTCAGCGCTATAGAAGGGTTGACTTTATATTCACCAGTTTATCCCTTGTAACATATTTCTATTTCCAAATGCTTCGAAGATTGATAGAGTTAGCACAAGTTTATAACTTATTTGTAGAGAAATTTCAGAAAATTCAGCATAATTTTTTATCAAGTCTTGTATATTTAATTACGAAACCTGTTATTGATCGCCACATCTTCATTTGGGATTTCAGATTTTGGGCTGGACGTATTGGATCCGAGATTCTCATTTTGCAGATCTTCACTTTCTAGTTCTTTTTGTAATTTAATTTTGTATGAACTAGATAAGATATTTTTAAATCCTAAGAAAAAAAAATTAAAATTAATATGACAATTATTACAATATTAAAAAAAACTCATACCTATTTTTAATAGCATATCTTCCATGATATTGTATTCTACCAATTTATAAGATAATCCGGAATTACTATTTTTCCTATCCTTTTGTTTCCACAGCATAACTTCGGAATCTATAATAGAACCAATAATTTAAATAATCATATAATAATCATATTCAAATCGATCACTCACGTAGATATCCAACGAGAGCCGGAGAGAATCCATTGGCCAATTTCCACCATCCAACTTCATTTATAACACTTTCACCAGATTCGAAAAACACATCTTTCCATGTCGATAATATCCCGTTGAAACTGTTGCCGAAATTACGTCGACGCTTACTAAAAATAATATTTAATTTAAATTTCATAACGTAATTAAATTAATAATATATTTAGAAAACTTTACCATGACGTGTCAAATAAACAAGTCCAATTATTTGATATGAACGAGGATATATGTGTTTGGCGATGAAAGAAACCTTGGTTGCTGATTCCCGTTGAAGTTTTATTCAAATGATTTAATGTTATTACAAGAACATAAATCCTGAAAGATATAAAATTAGTGTAACAAAATATAACACTATATTTTTTTTGTATTGATTTCAACATGTTTCTATAAAATATATGAATATATACGTAATTTGCTTTACCAAGATATTTTGTCGCGTTTAAAGATTTCCGTCCCGGTCGCAGAACAATCGGCGCATGTAAAATCGAAAAAAACATCTCCACTGAAATTTCCCGGAGTGCGTTCAGATAAAAGGCATTCTAGATGCACCGATAATTTACATTGTTTACAATTCATGCACGGTGAAACCTGTTTATTTTCAGGTTTTTTACAATATTTACAATAAACCATTTTGACTTTGACAGTAGTCGTATAGTGTTTGACGCATAACCTATAATAAACGTAAATGATAATAGTGCTAGTGCTGCCATAATGAAAAAAAAAGTGCCTCTTCGATTTTCAGACGTAACGAATTTTGTTATATTTCTATATTTGACACTATGCTTAGCGATGTAGTGGCGAATGTTACGATTTTACAAATTTATAAAATAATATGATGTTTATTTATTTTATATTACTGCATTGGATATATCCAGGGGCGGCTCGTGACTTATGACTAAAAAGTGGAGAGTGTCCCCTTTTTTTCAAAAAAAATAAACTGTATATACTTTTAGTGAGGTCGAACCAAAAAAATAATAAGAGCTATCAAATTTTTTATAGCGAATTTAACGAACATTAACAAAATTATCATTATTAACATGTATTTTTCACGAAATCAAATAAAACAAATGTTTATCAATATATAAATTTTATTAAACAAAACTCTTAATATAAAAATATGTATTTTTCCCTAAACCAAATATGGAAATCGTTTTATAAATATTTATTTATTCGAACTCATGCCCCCAAAGTGTGTGAAACACGGTTGCACGAGCGTTCAAAAGTTTTAATTCGCAATCGATCGAATTATGTAAACTTTAAAAGATTTTTATCAATCAGTTGATCATACTATTCAAATTCTAGAAAAGTGAGATGCAAAATATAGTCGAAAAACGTTGACGATGTAATTTTTTTTTCGAATCGAGAAGAAAATATAGACCAGAAACAGGTCTGCCCCAAACAGAACTTTATGCAGCAAACGAAAAGCGACCTTACGTATACGTTAACCCTTTAAAGAGTGAGCATTTTTCACACGTCCAGGGAGTAAGCTAGTTTTTCAACTTATTTAAAAAAAAAATTATAAGAATATTATTTGTTGTGTTTGTAAGGTAAATTAAAATAAATCACTGTTTCTCAACCTTTTTTTACCGGAGAACTTTATTTATTTTGCAATTTGATAATTTTTTGATCCATGAAATTTCTTCAGCCATTTTTATTTAGCATTCATTTTTTTTCATGTTTTTATGACAATTGTTATTGCCTTTTTGGAATCATTAATGAAAATTACTGTGTAATTTGTGACAAATGGCTTTTTATACGAGACATATAAAAATATATATTTACGAAGTTTTTATATATTATTTAGATATTTTTTTCACGCTAAAAAAATAATATCAATGAAATTAAATTGACCTATTATTGGTAAAATTATTTATTGTCTATAATACAAGAAATAATAACATTTTGTTCGAAATTATAAGCGTGGCATTAAAAATAAAGCGACATCGGGTATGGACGTATATGTACGGCGATACCCTTCAAAGGGTTAATACGGAATTTTTCCCTTTACCTCCACTGCCTAGTCAAACAACAACACTTGTTCGCGTCAAATCTAGCGACCACGTGTCCGTGGCGGATATATTTTTTTAAGTCGTGAAGCTATATTATATTTTTTTAAATAAACTATTTAATCAACTTTACCTCATTTCTGAGGAACGTGACCATGTGCACGATTCCCTTATGGAGGACTATGGGCACGGTTTTCATGGGAATATATAGTGCAGTGGTTTCCCGTTGCACCGCAGTGATTTTTTTTATATTGAAGAGCGCTATTGTGCGCTTAATTGCTAATGAGCGCAGATAGTATTCAGATGGATGACAATTCTGAATAATTCTGTGTGATGCTGGTCAACAGAGGGGTGAGGTGAAGGCTGACGACCTTCGTTTCAAAAATAATTGTCAAAAATATAAGCTGGGGCGGATATAAGAATGCCGAAACACATAAATACGGTTCAGTTCGTATATTTTGGCTAATATTTTTTTTTTTAGAAATGTGTGTGATTATTTACAGTGCTTAGTTATATCTAAATATGAAAATGCGTAAAAAATATTATTTGCGTGTGTTTATCGTTGTAAACTATTTTTGATGACAATATTATTTTTGTAAAGTGACATAACGTATGGTTGCGGACATGGGCGCGCTCGGCGCTGCCGAGACCAACGCCGCGACTGCGGGGCGTAAGGCACAGGCAAGGGCCGCAGCCGCCCAGGCGCCGGCGCCGGATGCCGCTGCTGGCGTGCCTGCTGGGCCGCCGCCCGCCCGAGCCGCCCGTCTCGGCCTCCGCCTGCGCCAGGTGCGTACTACCCACACGCTCGTCGCACACCTTTGTAAACAAACAAACACTGCCCATTGCACAACTGTGTCCACCAAAACCACACACAGGAGCACCTTCGATTTCAACGATGATATGAAATTATCATATATTTTCAAAAGATCATAATCCTAAATTATAATAATCCAAGTCGTATCATTTTACAGACAAAATAACTTTAAATAAATATTATATTAACGCCCGAGTATCAAATTCAGTATACAAATTCATAAAAACATGTGAGACATTGTATTTAAATATATTTACATCTTCACAATTATTCAATTTAATCGTTAAAGTATCCAGAAACGAACAAAGATATGTATAATTAAGATATTAGGGTCAAATTGTAATAATGTGTATCCATTTTTCAATTCAACGTGAGTTTATCACCAATTTGCTTGATAAGCTTTAGAATCGTATACTCATTTACGTATAATTTATAAGAATTCTAATCAATAAGCGACGGTAATAATTGTATATTTCAAAATATATAAGTTTAATTTTAAAAATATGCAAAATTTTATAATAAATTGTGGACTCGGGCTCTTAAAACTTTTTAGAAAAGACACAAACTCAAAGGTTTCGAAAGCAAAGACTCTTAAAAAAGCTCAATTCGGATGTTAACGACTCTTTCGATCCATAGCCTTCGATACAAATCTTCTAAAAAGGTATTCCCATCAGATGCTTTTCCCAATCTTCAAAGCTCTTCTAGAATAAAAATTCCACATATTTTATTATCAAGCTTTGTTTATTACAATGTATTACTAATTATTATTAAACGCTAGAGACTTATCTCTATTTCTCATGCGTTAGTTTACAAATATATCGCCTACTCATCCTTTGATTCACTCGACAGATTGATCTATGCATAATAATCACATGCTACATTAATAATATTTATTTTAAAATATTTTTTACAGTCAAAAATCATTCAAATTTGGAAAAGATCAAGTGCGAATACTCTTGTTTCGTGAATGCGAACGGACGGATACCAAATTACTGTATGACTCGTCGACAGTGCAAAAGGTCAATTTGAACGATGGCCGAATCAGCATCCCCCTGTCCCTGGACAAATATTACAATTGCAAAGGCAGAAGGAGCGGCGACGATAAGAACGCGACCTCCAAACCGATTCCGAACATAGTCGAAATATCACACGGTGTCGGATTTCAGGTAAAACCACACACAAATAACTAAAATTTATTATTTTATTTTTTATGATGGTCTATAATTTTTATTATGTGCTCTTTGTCTGGACTAAATTCCACTATTATTTGCGTACCTGTTTTGCATGACTCACATTTTGGTCACATGCTAAACAGAGTCACGTGAAACTTGTAATTTAGCGACCGAGTAAAAATAATATTGATAAACAAACAAAATTATTGAAGTCATGTGATTTTTGCTCATCTGTTTTACAAACAGCAAACAGCGTATCATTATATTAATGAATGAAGTCATTGTATTCACCGATTTATGTCCCGATAATTGAAAACCTCTGTTGTTATTGTTATTGAATCCGACGATATAACCGTCTACCGTTTTATTAATTTAAAATTCACGTTATAAATAATTATGTAAGATCCTCCGATAATTTTTTAACCGCGATAGTATTAATCAAATAATTGATTAATTATCATTTTTAGTGTATGCCGCCGAATGCAGACGTCAACATCATCAGTGAAATGATTTTCGGATCGGTTGCGATGAATTTTAAAGGGATGTCGCTCAAAGTACATATTTTAAATTCTCCGCAAAGGTTAATATAGCGTCATATATATTTTTAGCACGTTCCTGTTCGTCGTAATAATTTTTTGCTTTATTTTTTAGATTGATGTGCACGAAAATATTCAATACGTCTTCGCGTAACAGATGTAGAACTCGTACCATCTCTTCGAATCACGATAATGGCAACGCCTTGCATTGCCACAGTAGTAACGGAAAATTAAACGGCAATATCGAAAACAATCATAATTATCTTAATGTTAATAATTCTCTCAACGGACAACGGATATCGACATCTCCGGAAACGCCGTCATCACATATCGACGATCAGACGTCGATTAATTGGTCGTTAAACAAAGATGATTCAGGTATTATTTGTATTCTAATTAAATAGTTGTCGACAAGAGTATTGCACTATAAGGTCATTTGTTCTGGATGTTTTCTAGATAATAAAAATTGCATTAACCCTTTAACCGCTAATGTCATGCCGGTGTGACAGTTGCTTATTCACCACAAATGGTAGTAGACATGTACTCAAATGTATGCACCTCTTCGCAGTCGCAAATAGCAAGTTCATTTGAGTAGCCCCACTTCCTCATCACTTCTCTTATCCTTGCGACATCCGTTCGGAATCGGTTGAGCCACTCTGCATATGGCAGGGATCCGACTGGTGGAAGCATCTCTGCTGATTGCAGACCGAACCGCAATTCAGTTTTGAGGCCTTCCCTCAAAATATTTTCACTGCACCCTATATAGCAGTCTAAAATACTAAGTTAGAAATCCAGTTCTGCCAACCTCAGGAATAATCTAATTCTGTCAACCTCAGAAGAAATCGAGTCCTGCCAACATCGTAGGAAATCTAGTTCGGCCAATCTTAGGAGAAATCCAATCCTGCCAACTTCTGGAGGTATCGAGTTTTCCCAACCTTATGATAAATCCAGTCCTATAAACCTCAGGGGAGAACCAGTTTTGCCAGCCTCATGAAAAATCTAATTCTGTCAACTTTCCGAGAAACCCGATCCTAGCAACCTCAAGAAAATTCCAGTTCTGCCAACTTTTAGGAGTGGCTTTTTTAAGCGGCGACACTTTCTCGTCGCTATCCTGAAACAATAATTGTGTCTAAAAAAGAATTTTTCAGTGCAGTTTTTTTTTGCGACTATTTTAAGTAGGAAATTTGTACAGTCAACCCTCCTATAGCGTTTTTTTCTATAGCATTTACCGCGGTTTTTTGTATAGGGGTTTATTTTCTATAGCGTTTATTTTACAAAACGCAATATTTTCACAGTCAAATTTTCGTAAATATTTTATATATTGCATTTTAAATATGTACAAAAATATTTGTCAGTAGCTGTTTGCCCTTTTACCTCGCTAGACGTGTTCTGTTATTTTTTTGGTGAATCACCATTGAAAAACGTTCCAGGGATATTCATCACAATACTGTAAGAAAATATTTTTCTACTTGTATAGTCGTGGAATAAAATTATGATCAAGTAAATTGATGCATATGATTTTTAAGGCATTAGGTATGTATGTATTAAGGGGGTTCTCAATCATTCCAATTTTTTATAAAAACTATTTAATTATTTTATATGTACATACGTGCATATCTATTAATCTTAATAATAATATTATTTTTGAACTCCCCCGGCACATCTGTTGCGAATGAAAAAACTGGAAGAAATATGCTAGGTCAAAACCCCCTCGCGCCTATAGACACTAGCTATTGTTATCCAACTAAACACGTGCAAGGTCAAATGTTGTATTTGCTTCAAATCACAAAATACAATTAAAAAAACCTAACCTCAAATTTTGTATGGGTGCCTAACTTTCTATAACGTTTTTTCTATAGCGCGGTTTCTATCTTAACGCTATAGAAGGGTTGACTATATAATTTTTTTTTCAGGTCTTTATTGTGATTTTTCATCGCAAAGTAGTATCAGCTCACATACGGAATACGATTCGTTCACATCAACGTGGGACGAAGACGATGGCATCGATCAACCGGAGGATGCATATTATTTTGGATGTGCGTATCGTTCTAAATACTGTTTTTTTAATCAATAATATTTTTAATTAGGCATTTTATTACAGGTCAATCGCCGATATCGGAATCAAATATGTATAATAGCATAAAATGGAGATTCAATCGACATTTATCAACAAATTTAGGATATTCAACGTCTTCGTCTCATAATTCAAATTCAAATGGATCCGTACGACCCGGGAGTGATTCATTGGTAATTAATTATTGATTACCAATCGATCGAATATTATTGAATTACTAATTTATTTTATTTAGTTCGGTAGTAATAGCGGCACTAGTACAACGGAGAGTTTATCAGGAAATAGCAACGGTAGTCACGGAAGAAGGCGGAAATTAGGTCTAGCTATATTAATAACGCTTACTGAAAAAACAGAATCGTACGTTTGTACATAATTAAATAAAATACGTAATGATGTTTGTTGTAACGTTTATTTTTATTTTAGTCAAATGCTTCAGTTTTTATTGGAACATGCAATACTGCTCGAATCTGCTTTGGATCGGTTAAGATTATCGATTCAGAAAGCGTATTATGAACCGCATACGTTTGTTTCTAAAATGTTTAATGCAACGGAAGAAGTGTCATTATGGTATGTGGTATTCTGTATTAATTATATTCGTATATCGAATAAATATAACGTAGTTTTAATTTTTAATTTTAGGTTCGTTGATTTATTGACCGGACCGAGATTTAAAACGCCTCTATGGATTGAATTAGCCGGTACGCAATCTAATAATCAATTGGCCGATCAGTTTTTAGTCGATTTTTGTCATCTTTTAAAAGTGATGGATACTAAAGATTCATATTTGTAAGTTTACTTTAATTAAAATAGACGTAAAATCGTATTGCGTAGAATAATCAATTTTATTTTTACAGTTTCATGAGCACTTTAATTACTAACGTTTTGACGTATCACCTCGGATGGGTGAATTATGTCAGTCCGTTTAATACCACACTGAATTCTCAACAGAAAGATCTTGATACGTTGAATCGTACGCATCCTTATAATCCGCTATGGGCTCAACTCGGTGAATTATACGGAGCCATTGGAACGCCGGCACGAATCGCGAGAACGTTAATTTATGGCAAACAAAAAACTTCAACGCCTTTGATCGAAAAAATCGTTAACGTATTGTCGTATTTTATTAGATGCGGAAAAGTAAAGAGATGCAAGATCGATCCTAAAGTCCTCTCGTGGGAATGTGTAGATTTAGTTATGGAAAATTATAAATCGGATGCAACGATCACCGATACGAGTATATCGAATATTGATACGCCGTCAAATGCAGATTATATTGAGATGAGCACATTCTCCTCTAACGATATTTTGGCAGATAATGAAGATAGTAATGTTATGGGAAAAATTCAACATACCATTTTAAATGATCGGAATTTAAAATCGGATGCTAAAGAAAATATTTTAAAACCCAAATCGACTTTAAAAAGGACCGAGAGTTGTACCTTAAGATTGCATCATAATATTAGTAATTGTTCCAATTTATTAACCTCGGATGAAACTAGTTCGACATCAACTCTATTGCCTTTATTGATAGACGAAGAATTGCCATTGGAGACGGACGATAATCGAAAGAGTTTTTTCGTTAACTCCGTTCATAGTGATCAAATATTATTCGATAATAAAATAGTAAATCAATCCATTAATTTTGCGTCGGCAATAAATACAAACGTTTCGCAAAAATCTGCAGTTGAATCGACGATGAATCCAACGACTGATAATATAAAATCGGAAGGCGTTGTATTCGTACTCGGAGAGGACGAGGCTCTAATCGGTATTAAAAATATCACAGAGAATAAAAGCGAATCTCGATCGTTGCATATCAATATCAAAAATGAATCGGATTCAGTTTTAAAACCTCTCAGCGACGAGCCAAAGATGTATCCGCACGAGTTATCGAATGAAGTGGGTATAAAACCTCTGCAGTCCAACGTCTGCTGCACCCATCCGTGTCAGTGTAAACATTCCAAAGCGAAAAAACATTCCGGTGTAAAATTTGAATTTGACAAGTACCCTCAAATCGTGACGAACTACATGAAGAGCAAAAATTTGGAGCTGCTCGACAGACACGTCATCGGCAAGCCAGGAAATTTGAAAATCGACGGCGTCGAACTGGAAAGGAATTCGAGTCTATTCATAGTGCAGAACGACAACGATAGATGCGTGAACTGTTCAAACGGTCAGATATTGCAGACGCCGTCGAACGCGTCAGAACTCGAATTTACGAGTGATATTCCGCCGAATCACTCCGATGGGCAGTACGCCAAGGAAGAATTAGTTGTGCCGCGAGTTGTCGAGCCTGTGATTGTTCAAAATGAACCTACGCCCGTCGTCTACGTCAGGAGAAAGCTCGAAAAAACTGTCGTCGTAAATGTTAAACGGACTCACGATTCAATCGGCAATACGAATAATTCGTCGCTGAACAAAAATAAATTGAAAAGTATGAGTTATGTAATGGAACCGTTGGAGCTTCCGTTTTCCTTGTAAGTTTTACTAAATAAATTATGTAATATACGCTCGATTATTGCTGATATTGTTAATTTTATTTAGAATATCTTTGAATGAAGAACTGCCGACTGAGGACACCGGATATTATAGCACCATGTTTGGCGGCGTCACTGATCATTACATATCAGATATGATACTTCAAGGTAATTCATTTTGCTTATATAAGTGATTTAGTGAAAGAGAAGAATATAATAATAATAATAATAGTAATCTCCTAAGTTAAATCACAAATTTTGCTCTTTCTTAATGTTTTGATAAACATTTTTTTAAACGTTTATAATTATCGTCAATAAACTTATGCCATAACTGCTTCATCCGATTTTAATAATTCAAAATGAGTTATTCTAAAGTTGAAGATCTTTCCTTTTCCGTTCATATCTTGGTTTAAAAAGGACTTTTTTTTGTCTTATTCCACCATATTTGAATAACACCAAAGAAGTGCAGGTGTTTCTCCGCTCATCTTTATTATTCCTAAAATTTGTTTTTATCTGGTAGATTTGCAAGCCCTTCTTTCAAATTCATCTGTCCTTAATGAAAAATACTCTTCCAGCACGGTCGAGCCTAGTCTACAGAACTCATATTTTTTCCATACAAATTATTTTAAAGACTACGGATTAAATGATAATCAGATGGGACAATGTCCGGTGAATATGGTGAGTGGGGACCGTTTCCTATTCAAACTGCTCCAGCCTTTGTGCTCTCATTCTCGTTGTATTTGGCCGATTATCATTTTGAAACGTCTTGAAACCAATGATTATTATTATTGTCTAATGAAAAAATGTTCATTCATGAGACTTGAGAGCAAAGTGGATCACACATTCATTCTTTGCGCAGAATTGAAGTCAGAAAATTAGTAAAAAAAACCCTTTTCCAATGACACCCAGGTATCGATGAATGGTTGAATGGCCAAATCCAAGCTTTCTGCTAGTTCCTCGTCAGTTACGACGAGTTTTTGTTCCATCAGGGTGTGCAAGATGTTCTCATCAAGCTCTAAAGATTTTTAAGAAAGAGGCTCGTTTTCTAGGATGCAGTTTCTTGCTCAGAATTTCTAGAACCACTGTCGGTACTGCTATACGATTCCCATACCATCATCATCATAGACGCAACAGCCCTATTGTAGAGCCCTATTATGTCGCTCTATCTTCCGGTAAGTTTCAATAATGTAGTATCCCTCTGTACACAGTCCAACCACCTCAGCCTTGGTCTCCCTTTTCTCCGTTGACATGAAGGCTTGTTAACCATGAGCCATTTCGGCGGCTGACTGACCCGCATATCCTTGTATAGTCGGTACAGCTCCGCATTGCTTCGGATACGCCATTCCCCGTTGTCGAATACGGTTCCAAATATTCGTCTCAGAATTCTCCTTTCCAGGATGTCCAGTTATCACTCATCTTGTTTTGTCAAAGCCCAACATTCGGATCCGTATATTAGGACCGGTCTTGTTGAGGGTCTTGTAGAGCTTGACTTTGGTCTTCTTTGAGAGTTGGTTCTTCTTCGTACTTCCAAATTGGTTTTGTTGTTATTCGTAATGAGTGAGCCAAAATAAGTGAGTTCCTGGACGGCCTCGAAGCTATACACTTTAACTTTGAGGGGTTCTAGGGTTCATCCTTAAGTTCTGGCCAGCTTATGCATTTTTTATGAAACTTATCACATAAAAATGAAACTGATATTTATTTAAATAATTTTTGTTAACGAAATATAATTTACGTAGGTACTGTGAGTACAAACCGTGATTGGGAACATCAAATGCGACGAGATTTGGTACTGCAAAGTCGAACAGCGCCGGGAGGAGCTGTATGTTTATACGCTGATATCGACGAATGGTATATTATTGCAATTTTATAAACTAAATATATTTTTTATTTAATTTATAATAATAATTTTATAATATTTTCAGGACCGTTAAAGTTTTAGGCACTGGAAGCAACTCCGGCGGCATGTCGGCACTAATTGCTTCCATGCTCGATACGTTACTACAAATGTATAAAGCCAAAGTTCCTTCTAAAAATGTAAGTATTTCATTAGAATTATGCCGAATGAATTGTGTATTACATTTTTATTTTATTTCAGTGTTTATTATTCATAGAGACGAAATTGCGCGAGTTATGTCTACGGTCTAAAACGTTGGCTGAAATATTGCTGAACTCAGATTTGTGTGATATGGATTATATAACTAAGATGTTAAATTTAGAACCGAATGATGTGCCTTTATTACTGGCAATAGCCTCTACGCATACTCCGCAAGTCGCATTGAAATATGGCATAAGTTAGATGATAATAATGTGAGATTATTTGTATAATGAATTATTATACGTACAAAGTATATTAATTTATCCGGATTAATGCGCCGTTTGCTGCAAATTCTTATTATTATAATTATTATTGAAAGCCAAAGAGTTTTTTGTTGTTGTTATATAATTGTGAATTTTCCATAATCATCCATCGATCACAAGGATTTTTTTGAAGGTTGTGATTAAACAAATATACCGCTGTATCATAAACTAGTCATTCATTATTTCAAGAGCAGTCGACATGACACTTATTCATCTTGACAAATCAAATTACGATTTTTATTATGTGAATCTCTTTTGGCTCGTTATTTATTACATCATTATCTCAATGTATACGTTTTGATATTCATGATATATCATATTTATGAATTTGACAATATAATTTTGCATATTTATCGTCATACGTTATAAATTACTAACGTAATATCAAATGAAAATTATTTATGAAGCGAAATGTATACGAAGCATATGTACATTTTTTTTGTTTGTTATCGATGTACATTTATCATAGGTTTGTTAATATAAAAGACTGTACTATATCGAAGATATTTTATGAATCATTATTAAAAAATAATTAGATTAAAGAAATAATCAGCTTTATGTATATTTAAGATATTGATATGTACATACATATTTTTTTTTAAATTATTATATTCGATACTTATGGTGTTTCTATGCTGTATTTGTAATATGATAGGTTTATGATTTTATATTATGTATATATGTTAGCGTTATGTTTATATTTGCACAAACTAGATCATTCCTTGTTTCGTATTATTTAAAAATTAATCAATATTATGTCAATACCTCAACGTCGTAAAAATTATTCATGCTATATAAACGTTTCATTCATTTAAATATTATTGCCAAAGTTTTGTATATACTGTATATATTTTTTTATTTCCAAAGAAGTATAAAAATTTATATTCCTTTAAATACAATTTAATAGAATCCCTGAATATTTTATCTATTTTTTATTTTATTATGTATGTGTACATGTGATTTTAATATTGTTTTTAAAAACGGAACATGTTTTAGTGTTCATAAACATTTGTAATATTTCTGAAATATATTTTCAATGTGTTTATATTGTCTTTTTTAATTTGCTCAATCCCATCCTCAAATCAGCGGTGGATTTAATACCAGATGCTTCAATTTTATGGCCCCCCCCTCTATCAAAATATTTATACTATATTAGAAATTCAATTCTGTCAACCTCTGGTTTAATCCAATTCCGCCAACCTTAGAAGGAAACCAGTCCTGCCAACCTCGCAACTGTCATAGGTTCCCTATCACTGCAATATATAATCGGATTAGTTAATTACTCCACTTCAAGTGCTTACATACCCCTGGACCATTAAGAAATGGTTAATTTCATAGCGAAAATTTAGGGAAATTAATTATTTTTTTCTATTAGATATAAATTTCTATTTAATTTTTTTTATGTGTTTAGAAAAATATTTTCTATTGCTACTAGTGATTTTTTCCTCAACCGCAAAAAAAAAGTTTGGCTGGATTTATGTAATAATACAAATTAATGTAATTTCTGTATATGCGCATTTTTATTTGATCTCTATGAAAAAAATCTATTCCGATTTAATTACGATATTTTTCCACGTGATGTGTTGGTAACCCCCAATCTCTTTCCCAATAGAATAATGGTAAATCATGTTAAATAAATGTTGCTGTGGGCGTCAAGGACAAAGTTAAGTAACTGAAAAAGAAAATCAAGAATTTAATAATCTGACGATGGTGAAAAGAGGCGTCTAAAGAGGCAGCCTCGAAACTAATTCTGAAGTCCGGGACCAGCTGTCTAAATGACATATGAAAAAAGTGTTGCCAGCACAAAATAATTGTTTTCGCGATCATATGGCTTGCAAAAATCTGCGTTTCTCTCAAAATAAATCAATAAAATTTATTTTATCACCAAGAACATTTAATATATAATCACATTTGTTATCTTATTCTTCTTCAGTGACAATTACTATCTTAGACGGTATGCAATTACTCTTATTTGTCAAATAGTCAAGTATTTGGCGGGAATTTTATCGGCCAAGATTTGATAATAAAAATAAATGTAAAATTTTATCATTTATTTTTGCGCTGGTACACTTGTTCTTGGCGTATATTGACATTGGATGCTTAATTTATTGTTGACTATCGAAATGGTTCCACGTGTTTTCGTGTGATAGACAATTTTTTTAATTGTTAAAAAAAAATGAAAAAAAGCGATTTTAATCAATTATTTTCGTGTATTATCTTCAATCAAACGTGTATAACAGAAAACTTGTTAAAGCTGGAATCTCTTTTTATGTATAAAATAAATTGTGAATATACATCTGCATATCTAAAGATATTCTTTGACTGATGAGTGTCAATAATAATTTCATATTATATATAAATTTGTTTATAATTTAAAATTTGATGAACGCACAATTAAATGCGAATTACCGACGCTTATGTAACAATTAAATTGATTCAATTTCTGACTCAATTAGTTTCGAGCAGCGTATAAAAATCATCGTCTTATCTAAAAGTAAATTAATCATACAATTCATCGAAAGTTCAGTGTTATTCATTTTTCGAAAATGCCAGATTTTATTTTCATAATATTCCAGGTAATTTTTTAAATGTGTATTTTCATAGTATTAAGTTATAAAAGTGAATATTGTGGATGGATTTTGATTATTTTTATGTAAACTATTGATATTCTCAATTGTGTACTCATAGTTTCGTGAACGACAATATTTTTCAAATTTAAAACTTATTTTTGGATCAAAATAAGAGTGATGGGATGCGTGATGATTTAGGTATGAATCTAGTGAAAAGCGATGAGATATTGATTGGGAAGTGAGATCGAAAGGGGGAAAGCGCGCTGGCCTGAAAGGAGCGGAGAGCGTTGAGCGTCAGTAGCGGAGCGGCCGTTGCGCCACGTGCGGCCATGGAGCGAGCCGACGCCAGGCCGGGTGAGTCTTAGCCCTCGGCACTGCCCTAGGGCTCCGCCGCCTTATCCCTCGTCACTTCCCATGAGCTTTTGGCCATTCCGTATCCGAACACGTTTTTTTTGAAAATAATTTAAACCCAAGCTTGGCTAATTCATTCAGTTGATTCAACCTTTGAGCTTCAAGGATGAAGTTTTGATCAGATATCTTCAATCACAATACGTGGCGTCGAAAAAAAATCGACTAAAAATCCCACGGCGTTATTCCCATTTTTATCATTGCGAAATAGACGAATGAATTCAAATATTTTTTTTAAAAAAATCGTTGATTTGATAATGGCGTTATATTTGACAACCTAATTTTCAAGCATTTTTTTTTAGCAATCATTCTCTATACATCCTCGATTTCCTCGGCATCAGCTGTTCTATTGAAATCAGCTGAGAGTGATTTTTTACTCATTTAATTCGAGAGAAATTCAATTTATACATAAATCTATAGAAAACAACAAATCAAATCTTGCAATACCATTGATTAATATTTTATTTGGTAGGATTAATTATATCTCGCATAATTGATATCAGATTTTTGTCCACAAAATGGCGGTCGATGAATATATTTGGAATAAAATGCTATGATCGATGAATGCACATCAGAGATCAGCTGTTTTTGACATATCTTTATTCTGTGAATACTGAGCTACTTTTAAAACGTCCTTAATCATATAAAATTTTCCGTAGGGTTCATTTAAAAATCTCTAATATGCATACATACATTAAATATCAATTTACAATGAAAATATCTCAACGACTACTCTTGCTTTTAATGCCAAATTTTTGCATTACACGTTTTTATGTCAATAATCGTTTAAATGACAGCGTTGTTTAATGAGACGCTCACTCTCTGAGCGTAATGGGCCTTACCAGACTCTCGAATGGCAGTCGAGGCCAAAGGAACATGAGTCTCACTTGACGTGAGCGCTCTGCTTTCTGTCCATACCGCGGGGAACCTAGCCGACTTGGTTTTTCTTGGCCATTGCTTGCATTGGACAGTTTGATAAGATGCTATAAATTATTGTATGTCTTCCGAGCTAGTAAAATAGCATTTAAAACCCTCAATATGTTTTATAGCTACTTGTTTTGCTGGAATTGAATGGATCGAGTTCACTTCTTCTTGATTCGAGAGTTCTTGTTGGATATCTATATCATTGATACCCACAAATTCAGATGTCTTCAGAATTTATTTAAATTTTAAATATCTCTGACATAAACTGTGGGAAATAAATACTTAAAAGGGGGTATTTAACTTACTAAAATGAATCGAGACTGAAAATTGCATGCAAATAGAGGGAAAAAGTGAATTCAGGGCATCATGATTAATCGGGTTTAATCGTACGTTTAAAATTGACCTAATTAAGCACTTATTTGATATAATGTATTTGTTATCATTTGCCATTTTTTTTTTAAAAAACGAATAATAATTTTATTTTGGTAAACCAATGATCTAATATATTTATTTTTCTGTATATTATCGAATATATCATTCAAAACATTTTCCTATGTAAAAAAAAATATTTCATAATCAACATCATTTGCCAGCCACAAGGCTCTCACTCGCTGAGGGTATGGGCCTTACCAAACTCTCGAATGGCAGTCGAGGCCAAAGGAACCTGAGTCACGTGACTGAGGGCTTTCGTATCCATATCGCAGGGATCTATATATTATCGAATATATTATTCAAAACATTTTCCTGTGTAACAAAAAATATTTATGTACATAGAAGTATCTAATTAAACTAGATCAATCTTTTTTTCTTTAAAAAAATATCGAATCGGCCAAATATTAAGATTAAAAAAGACACCCTTATTCCGTGGAATTCTGAAGCTTCCCTGGGTTCACTTTCGATAAAAAAATTCTGGAGACATGTAGGTTATGTTATAAAAAAATCAATATTAATAACGCGCTCCCTCGTCCTCTTATAGGCTTTAAAGTCCTTTCATTAAAATTAAAAAAAAAACTTATTTATACTGCCATCATCTGTCCTTAAATTCTATATTCTTCTCAGATCTGGGGCTCGACGCATCCTACTCTTATAAATAAAATTTAAAGAGAAATAAAATACACTGAACAATCACAAATGCATCTTGGTTTATTTGCATTCAGTTTATTTGCAACAGACATTCACAAAGACCTGAAAATCCTCCCTCTCAAAGACCTTGTCAAAAAATATGCCACACCCTTTTACTATAACCTTCATAAATTCATAAACATAAACCCATCCAATTCCTCCCTCTCTAACTATGACCCCATATACTCACAATCCTTTCATAGAATTCCTCTACCCAAAAATGTTCTACTTCCTACAAAAAAAATAGGATGGCGTTTTTTATTTCATCAGCAATAGTATTACTCTGAATTTTAAAATTATTACGCAATTAAAATTTCGTAATAAAAAAATGGTCGAAGTCACTTATTTTTCACGATTCCGGCTCAGTCCAAAACACTGCGACTCCACCACTCCAACTCTGACTCCGACTCCACGGCCCTGGTGGAAAGGCAATAGGACCTACAATTCATAGAACATGGTTATTTACTCGTATTTGTTCGTAAATACTATTTTTTATTTATATCATCTGAAGGGTCCCAAATTATATTTATTTTTTAAAAAATATGTAAATTTATAGAAAAACCAATAAAAAAGCAATAATGAAAATTTGATAAAATTATCTCAACTAGTATTAAAATTTTTGCGATTTTACGAAATAAATTAATTTTTCGCATTTTTTGATAATTGGTTTTTATTATTTTAAAAAAAAATGTGGGGTGGAGGCTGACGACCTTCATTTCCCAAAAAAATAATTGTCAAAAAGCTGAGAAGTGGGCAGCATCGCTCTTCAGTATAAAAATCACTGCGGTGCAGAAGGCAACGGGAAACCACTGCACTATATTTTCCCATGAAAACCATGTCCATGGTCCGCCATAAAGGGATTCATGCACATAGTCACGTTCCTTAGAAATGTGGGAAAGAATTATTTATAATATTAGTAAATTTTAAATTAAACTACTAATAATTAAACTTTTAACCACTAGAGAAATTTACATAATTATGTCCCGTATGCGAATAAATTCGAAAAATGCCTAAAACTCTAATTTACTAACGAAATTTCTAGGTTCTAGATGTTTCCATTAATCAAATGATCACATATCTATCCAAATAAGCTCCAGTACATGTCACTGGTGAAAAAAACAGAATATTTTCCGCCAACCTACTTAAAATTCAACCGATAACATATCTACTTACTTATAAACTGGACTAGTTACATTCATTGATTAATAAATTACATATATAACAATGGTTTATACCGTTGATGTCACAGATATGTGGCCCCAAACATCGTTAATAGAGCATTAGCGAGTTTTGTCATTGACATAAGATTATTTGGTAAAAAATCTCATACGATTACTATAATATTTTCAATTTTTATTGTGGAATCATTATGATCAGCACTACGTTCAAATAATTTGCTCTGAAATTCCTGAAAAAAAAAACCATTGTTTCGAATTCCGTTTTGTATGGATTTATAATAAATTAAGAGGTATTTTCCAAACTTTTAAATTGTTTAAACCTCCTGGAAAATATTTTTTATATCCTGCATAATGATTAAATATTTTTTAGTTGCATTTTCTTGAAAATTAAAAGTATTTAGAAAATGTATTTGTAATTAATAAAATATTTTAATATCTAATGTCATTAATACGTCATTGTCCATTAGCCTGAAGTTTTTTTTATCCAGTTCATTGAAAAATTGAATGATGTCACATAAGAACATTAAATCATTTAACCATCTATATTTGAAAATTCGTCATAACTATTGTATTTATTATTTTAAGTTAACAGAAACTGAGCCATCAAACATTATTTTATGTCTAGAATATTGACACTCAATTTTTTACAATGACTTTGGAAATTTTTGATTATTAAGACCTCTTGCATTTATAAAGTTGATGAACCTTTCTTCACACATAGAACTTGCTGGTGTATGATGATTGCGTATGGCTTTTACTTTGCCATTCTTCGCGTGCTCGTCGTTGTTGAGTTTCCTCCGCCATTTCGGGGCACGCCAAGAACAACATTAGTCGGGTTAATGAATCCAGGCAGGTTGATCCGCTTAGCCTTCCGGGAGGGTGGCAGGCCCTCTTTGGGCCGGGCAGGCCAACGCTAACGCCTTAGCGATAGTCTAAACAGCCACTCTGGTGCATTACCGCATCCAACGAAGCTCGCTGCCGCCACGGCCTGGGATTTATACTGAACTGGGGTAGGGACGGAGCGAGTTTGTAGGAAGCGGAAGTGTATCAACGGCACAAGGTACTATCCCGCATTTGCCTTTGAATGCATAGAGCCGGGTCGACCTAGTCTGATAGTCGATTCTATACCAATTACTGGTGACAGAGATACAAAGAGTTGTGTCTAGTTACCTCACGGTTATTCTAAAGCATGCGTTTCTACCGGCCTAACGTGGTTAATTTAAGCATGCTTTAAGTCAATAGGTTAGGGTCTTCCATGCTTCTCAAACTGTAGGCCCAGTCAGCTGTGCTCCATATCGTTTATCCAGCCATGCTTCAGCCTTGTTCACGATATTTAAGGCGCTGATACCGCTCAGTTTTCTCCGCGGGCAATCATTCACGATGTGGAGCATGACTGTATCACTTATCACAGCTCCGCCTGCCAAGTACATACCCCTAAGCAGTTGTACAGCATGTTGGCGTATCGCCCTGTCCCGCCTGGATGCTGTTGTCGGCTAACTACACTTTTCGTGTGGGAGGAGAAACCCAAAGTTGGGGGGCTGGCTGGGTCCATGTATAACGCCCTGAAAATTCCTCCAAAGCCGCCTCATTCCATCTTTCCGCCATGTTGCTAGGTTCTGGGTGATTAGGGACTGAGTGGCTGATGTGCATGGGGGTCTTCTGGATTTCACTCTGACTGGGGAAGGTGAAGGAGATCATTATTTATTACGAATCTCTTCCTATCCCTTCCATGGTATCTTATCCAAAGCCTTCTTAGGGCTGCTTTACGCCTGAGGTCCGCCGGAACTATGTTGCAGAGCGTAGGGAGCCACACTAGTGGGGTTGACCTTACGCAACCTGATATGATTCTTAATGCTTTGTGTAGTTCTATATCAATTTTCGCCGTGTGGTGACTGTTTATCCATACGGGGGCACAGTATTCTGCCGTGTAATATGCTAGTCCCATCGTCGCGGTTCTTAGAGTTGGGGTATTTGCTCCCCAGCCGGTGCCTGCCAGTTTTCATATGACACTGACCCTGGATCTGACCTTCAGAGCAGTCTTGATGATGTGGCTTTTGAAGCTAAGCGTTCTGTCGAAAGTAACTCCGAGGTATTTAGGGCACGGGTTGTTTGCGATTGTCTCCCTATTGAAAGTGATGTTTAGGGAGCGGTGTGCCTGAGCGTTGTTCAGGTGGAATGGGGCCACTTCTGTTTTGCTGGGGTTTAGCGTGAGATTCCATTATACAATGAAATTCAATCAGAGAATGTCTAATACAGTGGTTCTTAACCTGTGTTCGATCGAACCCCAGGGGTTCGGTGAGCCAGTCTCCCGGGTTCGGCGGAGGTCAAAACACACACCCCGACTTATTGTACGATATTATGAAATATGATACGACGTATGATATAAGGGTTCTGTGAACGCGCATATGAAACTGATGGGGTTCAGTACCTCCGACAAGGTCCATTCCATTCCATCCATTTCTTTAAATGCATTATCAAATTCACACTTCCCATTACAAATAACAATGAATCAAATTTGGAAGTATGAAGAAAACCATGCTGGCAAACCAATGCTACTTTGGACTTTAACAGCGTCTATGGTCGAGATTCTACTCAAAGAGGACCAAATTGACTCAACCAACTTCTTGGATGGAAGAAGAGGTCAAAGAAGTCTGAGTTTCATAATAACCACCCTTTTATGCTCATATCTCGCGGTGGCTTAAACCGTTGTCTTGGAATGTGGTTTTTATAAAGAGGTTTACTTTTCTTGACCATTGCTCACATTGGACTTTTTTTCAGTATGGTTTAGTTATGGTTTGAAGAAACTGAATATATACACCCATCTTGATCATTGATCTCTTTAAGATTATAGTCTATTGATTTAAATTGTAATCAAAACACAAATTAATAATTGATTTTATTATTTTATAGTTACCAGATCTCGACGTAGCATGCTAGGAGATATATTGGAAAAAGAAAATTTCAGTACACCTACTTCAAGTCCAACCAAAAAGAGATCGTCTGTATCACCAAAAGTTGATTCAGTTTTAGGTAATCAACCGAGCAAAAGAAATATTTACTTTATATTTTTTGTGCACTTCGTTTTATACATTTTTTATTTTGCAGATGAAATGGATTCTTTGAAATCAACAAAATTATTGAAAGAAATGGACGATAAGGTAATTGCTTCCCCTGCGAGGGTTACAAGAGGCAGGCGATCGATTTCATTAAATGAAGTTCCGCCGCAAAGCCCTAGTCGAAATTTGAGGAAAAGAACCGTATCTCCCGAATCAAAACCAACTCCTAGAAAAAAGCCTTCTCCAAAAACCGAGACACTAGGATCACAAGAGGATAAAAATGGCACTAATGTTGAAATGACACCAATTAAAAAGAATTCAAGATTAGCAATTAGTTCGTTAGCAACGATTGACTCTCCAAAACCTCGGAAAGCACGTCTATCTATTAGTGGTAATTTACTTTTCTAATTGTCACCTAAATAATCATTTAATAATTGTTTCTAATATTTTTTTTTATTTATAGAATCTTCAGGAACCGTCGATACCCATAATTTAAGGAGATCACGTCGACTAAGTACTGAGTTAAATGTTTTACAAGAAGATCCAATACGTTAGTAAAGTTAATTATTGATTTTGTCTTAATTATTTGTTTATTTTGTAATAATTCATAATATATATTATTTTAGGCGAAGCACAGATAGAAGATGCAGTTCCAATAGTTAAAACTAGACGTGGTAAGAGGATGAGCGTGTTACCGACTCAACCATCCGTTCCAGAAGAAATGGAAATCGATGATGACAACATTAGTAACTCCAATGAACTAAATAATTCAACCAAGTCAGATTTTGTATCAAAAATTGAATCCATTGATAAAAAATCTCCAAGAAAAGTTGAAGGAGACGTTGAATTAGAAGATAACTTGAATTTATCAAAACGTAAAACCCCCCAGCGTAGCAATGTGTCTTTAAATAAAAGTAAAAAACACGATGGATCGTTAACTGAAGTAGACGAAGAAAGCGAAATAAACACATCGAAACGCAGATCTCTAACGCTACCTGCCGATGCATCTTTGAATAAATCTAAAAATAATACTTCTTTAATTAGTGCCGACGATTTAATAAATGAAGAACTTAAAGAAGTAAATAAATCGAAACGTAGAACTTTAACACCGCAGCGTACCAATGTATCACTGAATAAATCCAAAAACGATACCTCTTTAATAAGTGTGGTTGATTTGGGTAATGAAGAAGAAGATAAAGAAGGAAATAAATCAAAACGCAGAACTCTTACTCCACAACGTATAAATACATCTTTGAATAAAAGCAAGACAAGTAACACATCTATTGATGATGGTAAAGATTTTGTGAATGAAGAAGATATAGAGATAAACAAATCAAAACGAAGAACTTTAACTCCGCAGCGTGCCAACATATCTTTAAATAAAAGTAATAAAAGCAATGAATCTTTGAATGATGCTTTGGACAATGTGATTGAAGAAGATGTAGAGTTGAACAAATCAAAACGAAGAACTTTAACTCCGCAACGTGCCAATGTGTCTTTGAATAAAAGTAATAAATCATCGAGCGATGCTTTGGACGATGTGAATGAAGAAGATGTAGAGGTAAACAAATCAAAACGAAGAACTTTAACTCCGCAACGTGCCAATGTTTCTTTGAATAAAAGTAATAAAAGCAATGAATCTTTAAGTGATGCTTTGGACGATGTGAATGAAGAAGATGTAGAGGTAAACAAATCAAAACGAAGAACTTTAACTCCCCAACGTGCCAATGTGTCTTTGAATAAAAGTAATAAAAGCAATGAATCTTTAAATAATGCTTCAGACGATGGGAATGAAGATGTAGAAACAAATAAATCAAAACGCAGAACTGCAACACCGCAACGTTCTAATACATCTTTGAATAAATCCAAAAATTATACTTCTTTAATTAGTGCAGATGATTTGGTAAATGACGAAGATAAGGAATTAAATAAATCAAAACGTAGAACTCTAACACCACAACGTGCTAATGTTTCTTTGAATAAATCAAAAAATGATACTTCTTTAATAAGTGCGGTTGATTTGGGTGATGATAAAGAAGCAAATAAATCGAAACGCAGAACTAATACTCCACAACGTATTAATATATCGTTGAATAAAAGTAAAACAAGTAACACATCTATTAATATTGATGATAATTTTGTGATTGAAGAAGACAAGGATCTAAACATGTCAAAACGAAGAACCCTGACACCTCAACGTGTTAATGAATCGTTAAATAAAAGCAAATTGGATAAAAGTCTACTTAAACAGGAAGATGAATCTGAAAGAGTTATTGATGTGGATGATGATATATCGGATCGTCCTTCTCTGACACCTAAACGTGCCAACTTATCGTTAAATAAAAGCAAATCAAATAAGAGTATTAATCTTTTAGAGGAGAATAATTTTGTAAGTATGAAAGAAACATCTCCCACAAAGGACAGTGCTTCGCAAGTCTCCAATACTTCATCGAATAGTGTTGCAAATCACGAGGAAAATCAGAGTGATATACGTTCTCCAATATCGAAATCTGCCGATAAAGGTAATAATAATTTAGATGATAATGATCTCGATAGAGAATGCAAAATTTTAACACCGCATGTTGATTTATCTTTAACTGAAAATGAATCAGATTGTAAAATCGTAAAGGACACTACTTTGGAAAACGTAGATGTAAATAATACCAATTTAAACAATGGTGTCGAGGAATCTGTGAATAAATCAGATGAAAATAATTCAAAATGCAGTAATTCTAATTTTAATAATTCAAATTCGTCAGATGGTACATTAATTAAATTGTTTTTAGAAGATTCTCCAAAGAAAAACATCTCGAAACACGATCGATCCACCGGTAGTAATTCTAGTAGAGTTACTGCAAAAGATTTATTCATGAACGAGTCCAATGAAAAAATAACAAATGAAGAAGTTTCCGCTGATAAGGCGGCTAGACGAATTTCATCTAAGAACCTGTCGACGAGCACTCCTGTCGTGAAGAATTCAAAAGTGCCAAAAAGTGATAGTTCAAAAAATAGTCTCAATAAATCCATTGGTAGTGAAACAGTTACGGTGGGTAGCCAAGATGATTATGAGTCTTCTCGAGAAGATGACAGTGATGATTTGATTGACTCGGAAGCAATGGAGGCCGAATCTGACTATCAGTCTGGTGATAGTTTAGCTGAAATGGAAAGAATGGAAATTGAAGATAATGAAATAATTGAAAGGGGCGAATCAATCCACTCGGATTCTACGGAAGAGGGTTCCGACGATGATTCTTATGAAAAAGATTCTTTTCTCTGTAGCTCTGAAGAAGAAGAGATGGTTCTTTCAGGAACCGGGGACGATTTAAGCTCGGGCGAAGAATTATCGCAATCTCAGAGTTCTAAAATAAAACACAATAAAAAACAAGAAAAAAGACAGAAGAATGCATCTAGAGAAATGTATAACGCTAGGCATTCTTTGGACGAAAGCAATTCTAATACTTCTCCAAAGAAAAAATATAAAACCATCAAATCACCAGAACCGGAATCGGATAATTCAGCCGAAAATAACGAGAAAGAAATCTCAAATAATGGATTGAATCTATCCAATAAAGATGCGCTTAAAATGGCATTAGCCGATGATGAAGATGATGATATCGAACTGAGTGACGAGGAAGATTTAAAACATGTTACCAAGTTGTACAACGAAGAGTTAGAAAGATTGACGAATATTTGCATCAATACTGATTCGGATACATCG
The DNA here is from genome assembly GCA_022495035.1 of Philopotamus ludificatus. Classification (NCBI taxonomy): domain Eukaryota; kingdom Metazoa; phylum Arthropoda; class Insecta; order Trichoptera; family Philopotamidae; genus Philopotamus; species Philopotamus ludificatus. The sequence goes on from JAGXCT010034758.1 coordinate 72,424, forward strand.
GAAGAAAGAGCCGAATTAAAAAATTCAGATAAAACTGATAGTTTTTCGAGTAGAATGAAACAAATAGAGACGTTGAACACGTCGAATAAATCTGATAAGGGTAGACGTAACTCAGAAGCGAAAGCGTCACCCAAAATTTCTCCCAAAAAAAATATCGTAGAGGAGGATTTGCCCGTTAGTAAAAACTTGAAGCGTTTATCGAAGGCCAATTTGAACAGATCTGATGTCGTTTGCACTTCGTCAGTGAAACATTCCGATCCGAAAAAATATAGCAATTCTTTCAGTTTATCGAAGGATAATGATGATACATCAGCGGGCACTGATGCCGTACAAGAGTCCATCTCGGAAATGAACCGATTGTTTAATATAAATAGTTCGCTGTCTAAAGTATTTAAAACTCTTCTTAACGATGTAGATATTTTAAAAACCACCGTTAACGAAAACATTGTGAATCAAAGCGCTGCGAATTATTCTAATGCCAATATATCTAAGTCAAACGAGAGCAACGTGATTGAATCCGAGGTTCAAGAAACAAAGAAGAGAAAATTAAGCAGTTCAAGTGATAGTCTTGGAGTAGATACTGCGAATAAAATAGAGTGCATTGCCGATGCACCGGATGATGTGTCAACTTCTTTAGTGCCATCCGATAAAAAGAAATCGACAGGTACGTTTTATTTCAAATGCATTTTGCGTATTAATCTGGCATCTATCATTTCACATTGAAATCCACTCCGGTAAATTTTCCTAGTAAATCCTTAACATATCTTAATCTCTTGGATTATGTCATTTTATCAATATTAACAAAAAAATAACAAGATTTACAATATTTAGAGAAAAAATACTTAAAAATAGGATTAAAAGAAAGAAAAATGTTTTGTGATCCCTTCTTTATTTTTTATAACAGCTTGAATCTAGACCAGTATTGAATCCACCAAGTTCTTTTTGTTTCTGCCATTATCTCTTCATACTAGACCTTTGTTATGGATGTTATAAGTGATTTTAAATTGTCAGGCATTTTTCTGATGACTTTTGTTTTCATAAGGTGTCATAAATTTTCGATGCGGCTTAAATCAGGATTAAAACCTGGGCCGGCTGGTGAAATATCAAGTTTTTTAAATCTTTGACCAGTGAAGATAGGAAAGGAATGTTGGATATTATACTTTAAACCAGTGGTTCTTAACCTGGGCTAAGAACCACTGCTGTCAGTCTCCTGGGTTTGGCGGAGATCAAAACACACACCCGACTTATTGTACGATATTATGAAAAATGATACGACGTATGATGTAAGGGTTCAGTGAACGCGCATATGAAACTGGTGGGGTTCAGTACCTCCAACAAGGTTCAGAACCACTGCCCTAAACTAAAGTAAATGGTTAAACAACAAAAAAAACTTTCCCCAGTTTTCTTTTCTTGTGGTTTTCTTTCAGTTTACTTTTCTTCTTCTTTTTCACCCGCGAAAAAGTGTTTTTTTCGCCGGTGATCTTGTCTTAAAACCATCTTCCCTGATCCTTTTCCGTACCATTCGGATGCTAACTTCAATTCCTCCACCTCGGGTGAACTCTGTTTTTATATCCACTGCAGTTTTAAATCGGTTGGTTGAGCAGAACCTTTTTAAAAGACGATCTACTGGAGCAGTGTCTTCCGTTTTAGTCCTATTAATTTTTTGCACTCTACAGACTTGGTTTTTTGGAATTTCTTTATAAATTGTGTCTTTATAAATGCTGCAATTTCGCGGGTACTTTTACTTACTTTAATTGCGACCTTTAATTTTCATTTTCTTCATATTAAAATGTTCTCTTTTATTTTCTAACTATTTCCAACTATATTACAATATACAACAACTTCTGGTAAAGTAGCGAATTAAAATGGTACTTTGTATAAATAAAAAAATCATACCCTATGATCAAGAGTTTAACTTAAAAATTAAGAAATGAATTTTATTTTTGCCTGAATAGATTTCAATAACTGTTTCTGTAAATATATAATTTTCGTTGTCTAATTTGTTTACTGTTTTGTTTTAGAAATTTCCGATGCAATTGAAATGCTCGATATTTTGAAATCGGATAAATCTGTTGCAAATAAAAAGAAAATGCCTAGAAATAGGGTGAGTCTCGTTTTTAAATATGCATTTTTGTAATATACGATATTTTTATTATTATTGATATATTTTCAGATATCTAAAATGAAAGTGGACAATCTCGATAGATCTGAAATCGTATCCGGCTTTAAAGTAAAGCCGGCCAAAACGAAACTGGGCGCCAAAATTGTATCGACGTCGGAATTTGACGTACAAGAATTGGAGTGCGGCCCGATCGGCTGTACAAACACAGCAGGAAACTTTACAGTCTCCAATAAATCCAAACGTAGGACAATTAGGCAAATACCGTCCGACACGATAAACAGCACGACGTTGTTCAACGTCGTGTCGTTGAAGAAAAATCTCAAGCAGGTGACGCAAGTCGACGACAGATTCAAGGCTGGCTTTGTAAATTTCAAACAAGACATGATGTACGGAAAATCTATTAAACGGGAATCATCGGCGGATCTGTTAAAAAAACAAAAGAAGCTAAACGCCTATCGTCGCACGCCGTATTGAAATCGACGCTAATCTAAAATTGTTTTTCATTTTTTTTTTTCATGTTTTCAGTTTTATTATCCATTTTTATTTATCGATCAGTTAGTATTGGACGGGGTATACTGCATATATGTATGCGTTTAGAATATCGATAGCGACGATTGTAAGTAAATTTTTATTAAAAGCTTTTATTTATTAAATCGTTTGACAATCACGCACGAATGTAATTTAAAATATTGCCATTTTTTTAATTGTGGACATTTATTTTTGTACTAATTTTATATTCGTCGACAATCAGATTTGGTTTATGTATTTTTTTTAAGTCAACATCAAATATTCGGGATCAAGTTATGATGAACCTCGGTTCGGACGAAACGTTCGACGTTTCGAGGGTTTTACACGAACCGGGTTTATTATAAGGAAACGAAGAGGAGAATTTGTTATATTTTTACGTTTGCGGTAGAATCGTTCCATGCAATAATTGATCGCATTTTTTTTTTAAAAACAAATGTTTGACATTTTTCTAAATAGCATTTAATCTGTTTGTTATTAAACTTTTAATACTATGTGATAATGTGTACCATTGCCATGTGCCTTTTTATATTATATATATGATGTTGTTATTTATTCCGTGTCGCGCCGTTTATTTCGGGGCGTTGTTTTTTTTTAAAAAAAAATGAAATAAAAATGTGAATTGGAAAAATGCAATTAGGTTCTGTTCCGTGTTTTGATTTATTTTGATCCTGTATTTATTCGACGAAATTGTATTCGGGGACGAACGTTCTCGAATCGAATGTATAAAATCGTTGTGTATATTATGTTGTATGTGTTTTGTGGCTGTTCGTCGTTTGCCGCGCAAATTTGAATTTGGCGCGGCGGAAGTCGCGGCGCGCCGGTTCGTCCTAACCTCGTCGGCGCGAAATCGACGTTTTTCCGCGGAGCTATCGACGGGAACGTCGCATCTGCGGTCGAGGTATCGATTTTTGGTTTAAACGCGATAAAAAGCGTCGGCGGGCCGGAGAACGGCCGGCTTTTCGTCGAAAAGGCCGGTCGACCGGAAGCCGATCGCGCGCCGTGCTCATAAATAATGTTCGCCGGCGACGGGGACACAAAGAATTTGTTTACGTTCGATGTGTCAGCGCGCGGGGAAAATTGAGCGGGGATTTTTGGGGGAGCCGGGGGGCTCCGAGGGGGCGGCGGGGCGGGGCGGGCCGCGGCAGGGCGCGGCGGCCCCGCCTCGCTCCGCCGCGGGGAAGAGCGGCCCCGGCGGAAATGCGCCGCCATGTTTTTTTCCCGGCATTTTTAACGTCAGATCGCTGTCAGCGCTTTGTTGTCAAACGCGCCGGCTCGGCTCCGCCGTTCGGCGGAGGCGCGCGATTTGCCTTGTTGTGATTGCGTCATCGGATCTAAGTAAAAACGGCCGCGATTTAGCGGGAAGCGCCGCGGCCTAGTATCGGCGAGCGCGGGACATGTCAAATTCGCCGGCGCCGCCATTTTCGCGTTGGCGGGAAAATTGTGCGACGTCGAAAAATAAATAGCCGGTATCGATCGCACATTTTAGATGAATGGTCGGCGGGGCGAGGGGGGGAGGGGTTGCCGGGCGGCGACCAATGGCGCGCGCGGCCGGCGGCCACGTGACTGGGCGGGCCAATGAGCGCGCCGCGTTTGAACCGCGGGCCGGCGCGCCGCCCGCCGCCCGCCGCTCAGTGCCGCCGAGCCCGCCGCCATGTCGCCGGGCCGCGCTGACGTCTACTTCAACAAGTACTCGGTGAGCGCTCCCCGCCCTCCATCGCCTCTATCGTCTCCCGCGCAAACGGAGACATCGATTTCCCCCGCCTTTTTTTTTCGTCGTTCGTTTGTTTTCTAGCAATCCCGCCGATAATCCGACCGATTATTAATTGCGGTCCGCATGTTTGTTTCGGCTCTCGCGCCACCCTTTACTTTATTCCCGCGCTCGCGGCCGGAATTCGATCGCGCGCGCATCTCAAACTGTGCGCAATTTTATCGGACCCCGGTCAAAAAACGGCCAGTTTGACGTTTGCGATTGTGCAATTGCGGTTCGACGCAAATATTTATATTTCGCTGCCCCGCCTAACCCCCCCTCCCCCCCGCTATCGTCCCGCGCGCTTTGACGTTTCGATGTTTACAAACGTTCGCCGATCGATCCGATCGTTTTCGTTCGGGGAGATAACGACGAAATAATAATTTAAATCGACGACATGCCGGCCGAATCATAATATTATGACGGACGGTTACGAATCGAATCGCATAATATTCCCCCTTCCGAACGAACGGAGTCGCAGTTGCATTTATGATATCGCCGTACGAGAGCGATCGTTCCGAATTGTTTCGATCATTATTTTTTTTATTTCGTATATAATGTTATTAAAAATTGCGCGTTGGGAAGCGCTGGTCGCGTAGTACTCGCGGCCCGCCAAGGTTGCGCGTCGGAGCGGGACGGCGCGCTGCGCGATCGCGGCGCGAGAGCGAGACGCCGCCTCGGCCGTCAATGAACTCTGCCGGTCGCCGGTTCTCGCCGAGACTATTTTTGCTAAAAGTGAAATTACTATGTTGCGACTCCGATCCGGTTCTGTCTTTTCCCGCCAATCGCAGTCTATATATTTTTGCGAATATTTTTTCGTTTCAAGGATACGCCGATTATATATCGCCGCCTTACATAACGCGATCGAAATATTGGCGGAATCGTTTAAATTTTATTTTTAATCGCATAATACGCGGAACGAATCGCTGCGGCCGCGTATTATTTTGTGGGGGGATAAAATTATTTTTCGGTCGAAGGACGTGTATAACCGACTCCTTTTTGGTAAACAAATTTTACGAATAAATTATTTAAAAAAAATGATGCTAATATTATAAATGATTATCAATAGTCCCTCGATAGCAGTATATAGATAAATTATTGAAAATTTGTTTTATTTAGAAAATGACACAAATCCGCTCGACAAATATTTATTATTTTGGTTGATAGTTTGTTTATTTAAGTTGGTAACTTTGATCGGTAACCGATGCACCGATTTTAATCTTACGATTTAACCCTTTCCACTTTGTTCGCCAGACGTATTGCCCCAAAAGATTTTTAGCAAAGAAAATACTCCACGTTTTTTTCTATTTATTTATAAAAAAAATGTTAATACAATTAATAGGACGGAACGGAATGGAAGAGGTTACAAATATCATTGGGAAAATTAACGAGGAGCAATGAAATATGAATGTTTTTTAATTAAATAAAAGCATGATTCATTATATTTGCAATAAAGAACTGAATTTTTAATAAAAATCGTCTACGTATTATATTATTTAGTTGCGTAGTAAAAATTACTCTTTCCACTCTAAAAAACGGATTCAATTATTTAATAACTATTTTTATGTTACATACATAATAAAAATATATGTTCCTAATTAAAAAGGGTTTCTTAATGCCCTTTCTAATTTTATTAAAGACCTTTTCACTCTGTGGGCCAGACATATTGGCCCAAAGGATTTTTTGACAAAAAAAATTGTACCACGTTTTTTTTCTATTTATTTTAATGAATAGAGTATCGGATCAAACCCCATAGATGTTTTTCTTATTTATTTTATTAATGAGAGTAAAACGGAGTTTTGACCAAAATTGGACATAGTTGAAAAAAGATTAAATATCTGTATACTGCTTATTTTTCTCATTGTCAAAATAAGATCTAATTCTATTTATATAAAAATGAATATTTGAAAATATTAAGAATCCAGATTTTATTGTTTTTGTCTGGAATTCGATTTTAGCATTCTCTACGCATGATTGTCATTAGATATTTTTTTCTCCATTGCCTTAATCAATTAACCTTTTCCACTACATGGGCCAGAGGATTATTCCCAACAGATTATTTAGCAGACAAACAAGTTTTTTTTTTATTTAATCAATCAGATATTAGATCAAACCATATATATATACTTATTCATTTTCCTAATGAATATCTTTTTTAATAAAATTGTAACTAAAATATACCGAGAGTAACTCATTGATTCGACAAAAAGTGGACAGAGTGGAAAAGGATAATTAATATGATGACTACCGACACAATAACAACAATTTTGGTACCGTTTTAATATGCGGTCTACCTTTAAATTGCGATTTTTATTCATTTGTTTTTGTAGTCGATTTATTTTTAGCATTCTTCGGATGACATACGGCGTGTATATCGTAATAATAATAATACTGAATTCATTTGTTTTTTTGTTAGTTATTTAATTACAACAGCCCATTGCTGCAGTTTTAAAACAAATGAATACATATCGGTATACCGCATATTAAAGTAGCACCGATATTTTTTGTTTTGACAATGAAGTGCTTTTAGGCGCGTAGTATGAAATATGCTAAGACTTTGATGTAATATTATTGTTTATTATCGAAGTTTTGTTCGGTGTTCTGATGCTTTTTCGTGTTTTATCTCGCTTTCCTATATTCAGATATGATTGGACGATTAAACTGTTGAATTTGGGTCAAACTTGTTGGACAAAAACATCCGAGGGCCACTCCCCGTCTTTGCGATTTAGGTCGTTTACTCCCGTGTCACACGCACGACGTCAGTGTCACGGTCGCCGACGTCTTCGCACTCGATGTTACACAATCGATTGTTATTCTTCTATTCCGTCCACCTGATTCGTTCGACTGTTGCATAATGTCGCACCTTGGCGCCGGCACTTCTTCCCGGTCCCGTCGACAATGGGCCCCAAATTCAACCTGCCGCATTCAGGTATAAATTCCGGAGGCGATCCTCTCGACTCTGGGCCGTGTGCATCTGCCTGCAACGCCGTCTGCGAAGCACCACACCGCGTCGAAATCGACTTCTTTGCGAATTCGCACCGCCGAAGCGCATGCAAAAATAGTTCTAATGATCTAATCCGCAATTTGCTCGGGCCGATAAACTCTAGAGCGACCGGAGCACCTCACCTGTGCCCCCCGCGCCGACCGGTCGTCCCGGCGGTACTCTGCCTCTTCGATATTTTGATATGTGTCTCGAGATTCACTCTAGTCCTCCGCATAATGTCCCGACGCTACATACTCTTCATAATAATCGGTACCGTACGTTCGACTTATCTCCTAATGCATATTTGCACAAGACATATGTGTGTTATAATATCTTATCCTCAACGAGTATATAAATATTTCAAATATAGGTGCTATTGCTTATTCATCATCGATGGTAAAATTATTATTGAATAAATACGACATTTTTTCATATGTTACATATGAACTACATAATAAATCCACATGATGTTATATCGTATTCAAAGCAAAAAAATATATTATGACCGTGAAAGGCGAAAAAACTACGAAAAAGTAGAAAAAAAACTAGTTTTACCGTTCGACATGTTGCTTTGATTTATTGCATTATATTATTATATATTTATCAGGATTATATACAAAGGATATCTACAATGCCAGGTCTGAATCTAAAATGCACAATATTGCATTGTGTCGTCACGTCGACGGATTTTTTTCATTGCCTTAAAATTACCTGTTAAAGAGTATATCTACCTGTGTAGTAACAATGAGGATATAATGTTTTGCGTTGAACTTTTCTGTATTTGTTTCTACACTTCAGCAATCCCTGCTGGGATGTCTCGCAAGTACAAAAAGAAACGACGATATATCGTCGTCACAGTTAAATATGTTATCTAGCTAAGAAATCGACTGCAGTAGATTTCCCAATGGCCGAAATATTAGTGTCTACTTGTAATAATATGTATTTCTAATCTAATTCAATTATTAAAACGTATATTGAAATACAAGTAAATGATGCACTAAACCCTTCTATAACGCTCCTTGCTGTATTGCGGTTTTCTATAACGAGTTTGACAATCCCTACTGTGGCGTTTTCAAGGTCAAATTAGATATTTCGTAAAAACATATTATTTAATGGGCATAGAAATGAAGGTCAATGCCCTTTGTTTGACAATAAAATGTAACACGCGTGCGTGAACGAACTAAAAATAGAGCAAGGTCATTTAAAATAGAATGTATCGATTTGCTTAAATTTACGAAATACAAGTCACGGTGGCTCGTAATCAACCGCGTCGTCCGAAGGGGTCTCTTATATACCCCAAGCATGTCAAGATATTGATATATTCTTAATTGATATTTAAAAAAATGGATTATTTACGTATGCACGTGTCAATCATAAGTTCGTTCGCACTTGGCATGTCGTACCGGATGCGAGCGAGAAGTAACATCGAGTCCGTGGCAAGAGCATCGAATATTGTTGTTATTTTTTTATCGCAATTGCAGACAATAATTATTTATAATATTTATTCTTTGTTTTTTTTTTAGACAGATACAAAAAGTTTATGACATGTAGGATTTATATCAAAAGAGTTATTTGTGAAAAATCAAAAACTTGGGGTTCCAAATTTACGGCACGTCTGGGCTAGGTTAGAAAACGTAACCCCAAATTTAGTATGATTGCCTATTTTTCTATAGCGTGGTCCCTATTTCGCCGTTATAGGAGAGTTAACATGAATATGAAAAATTAAAACAATCAAAAAGAATTATAATAACGGTAAATCAAATATATACATTCCCCCACCCCGCTGCCGCCCCGCATCCATCCAATACACGACTCTGGTAGCGCTTATTAGCAGACAGCGCTCTTGCTTTACATTGCGCGACGTAACACTAAATATAAATTTAATTTATATTTTATTACATATACATAATAGACATGCATAACAATATGTTTTGTCCCGATAAAACGGCGTCCGTATTAAGCAATATATGGTACTCTGTGACCATTGTTCGCCAGGTAAACCATATGTTTGTCAAAATGCATAGTTAGGGCAGGTACTAAGATAAAATAACCGTTGGGACAGCCACGATATTGACTGAGTATGTTTGAAATCAAGATAAAATATTATCATATAGCAATTTTCCGTGAATCAGATTTTCTATGCATTTTTGTAATCTACACGGTGGTAAATGCGTTTTTCCTAGAAAATGCAATCGGAGTGAATTTTACAATACACATGCAATTCGGCCACAAAGCGTGTGAAATTCTCAAGAACCACTTTGACCTCGTCTCTTTGCTTTCGACTCCTCGAGACATACCAGTCGAGTTCATGCGGTCCGAGCGGAACGGTGCAATGACAGAACAAAGGCATCCATTGCCCCGAAGCAATTTTTAACTTTTGTAAAAGACGTGTCACGTCTATTTATCATTTTGAAGTCGTCGTCGTCGTCGTCTTCGTCGTCTATGCGAGAGCGATGCTCTGCATTTTTTTTTCGAAGCGCGATACCGACTGATTGATTGATCTCATGAGAAACAGTGCGAATGCGTCGATGATGGACCTTTTTTGTTCCGATTCCAGCGGCGGTCCTCCTTGGGCCACTTGAACAATCGACGCGTACCATTTCCCCTCCGGTTTCCACGTGGCTGCACTTCTCGCGGCGATGGGCAAAGGATGGACACATTGTAAAGTCAGTCATTAGCGGACAGTGGTGGCTCGTTGCGTCGCAATGTGCTTCTATTTGTAAACAAAGACGTTCTGACGTCCCGAATGTTATTTCCGGAATCGCGAAAGACGCGATTCCGCGTTTATCCCCCAAATATACCGACGATTCTTCGCCGGTGTATATACGTAAGAGATGCCAGTGCATTACCATAATGCGTATTTTTTTTTGCCTCGGCCAGAACGCCACTGGTATGTAAGAGCGAGGCCAGAGCGGTGCCCATGAACTTGCCGTCGTTAGATTGTCTCGTTCAATGCCATTGCCGCTCGAGAATTATTCATTTATGGCGCTATTCATAGATAGATAGATCTCTCTTCATTTCCTATTATGCTCTGTGAGCGTAAATACACAGATGCATTGAACCTGGCGCTAATTAAAACCGCGATCTTAATGCGTTTACTAATTTGAGTCGTCGAGTATCTTTTTTATGCGGTAGATGTGTACCGGAGAGTAAAAAAAAACGCTAAAAATATCAGATTTATCGGCCAGCATCTGATGATGTTGGTATGAAATTATTTCCATCAGTGGCGGTTAGCGCATCGTATCTGCACGACGAAGACAATGGTTTTTCACAGAATTAGCACCTCAAATTTGCTCTCGATCTGTGTTTTTTGTCTTGATTTTTTTTGCTTCGACAATGTTATCTGAGATTAGAATCCGTTGCGTTTATATGAATACACGAAAATGGTTTAAAAAGTTAATGCAGAGTAGAGGATATTGAATTATACTTCAAGAAGATGCGGCTCGCTACTGAAGAATCGATGTTATGGGATTCGTATCGCAATGAAACAAAGAACTATCACAAAAAATAGGGATATGTTCCAAAAATTTTCTTCGATCGCAGTTATAATAGAAGGACTAAAACATTATGCTTGTTTTAGAGAAAAAACATTTTATCAATCTAAAACTTTATTTAATCCTCTGCACTTGTTTGTTTACTAAAAATCTATTTGGTCAAAACTTCTGGACTACAGAGTGAAAAAGGTTAAAAAATATACATCAAACCCTTTTATAGGGAGACTATATTTATAGAGCACTGTTTTCTCCAAAACAAATTTAACAAAAAACAAGGTCGGTGTAGGTACCTAGTGGTCGACTATAACTTTAAATACAGTCAGCCCTTCTATAACGTTTCCTCTAAATTGCTTCTTTCTACAAAATGCTAATATTTTCGAGGTCAAATTACATATTTCGTAAATATATAATACATTGCCCGGCGAAATAAAGATCAATGCTCTTTGGTTGACAAGGAATTTTGTAGAAAATAGTGATTAAGAGGAAACGTTATAGGGGGGATGACTGTGATATTACAAGTAAATAATCATTTTTTCCTTATTGTTCTTTGAAACGTGGAGATGAACATCATTTCGGTGTAAAATGATGTATACTTTGATTTACATTGACATAATAAATTAAGATCAACTGCCTTGCTTTATCAGATGCCATTAACTGATCCGTCACGGTGACTCGAAAACAACCGCATCGTCCGAATGGGGTCTATTTTGTAATGGAAAATAGACCACAAGCCGTCTTATGAATCATATCGATGAATTCTTCATCAATATCTTGACTTTTTTTTTTAAAAAAATAGATCATTCTAAGAATAAAAATCGGTATTCGTGATATGCTTCATAATTTAGTTGATATTTTGAATCGGCGGTGTCTCGCCGCAGACTGAGCTATCGCAGCACGTGTACGTTTCACTCGCACTCGGCACATCGCACCCGATGCGAGCGCGAAAAAACATCACGCCCGTGACAACAGAAGCCAATATTGTTGTTTATATTTTTTTTTTCACAATTGTAGACAATAAAGGACAATGATTATTCATAATATTTATTCTTTAGACTTTTTTAGACGAACCTAAAAAGTTTGTGACACGTAAGATTTATATTAAGAGAGTTATTCGAGAAAAATAAAAAACTTGGGGTCCCAAATACACTCCACCGGCATGAACGGGTTAACACCTTGACCGATGGCGACTCACCGGTGAGTCGCATGTTTATTCACGCCCCACCGATGAAACGCGATGTATTTTATTGAAGATCTTTAGTATTTGTATCACCAAAGCCTTTGCATCGGCGTGGAAAGTTCTGCCATTGCATCTATTATGTTTACATATGCTTCATTGTTTATTAACCCTGTGACTCCCAGACAATTTGACACATTGTATACGAAAACTTCCCAAGACTGCTTTGTAAAAGAATCTGACAAAACATTTTGATGAGGCAAAAAATAATAATGTGATTTGAAAGTATCGCCATCTCGCCGGTTTTCAGCATTTTTAATCCCACGAGACTATTTTATTTATTATAACAAAAAAGACGTCAATTATAAAATGTTCTAATCTCTTAAAAATTATGCGATCGATGATCTGATTGAAAATAGTTGTCCCATGCCATCATCCGCGAATTTGCATGTAATATGCATCGCACAACTTCGAGACCGCATTAAAAATAGACTTCGACGGTATTTATCTCGAAGCTCGAGCATTTCTTAAATAATCTAATTAGCATACCACACTTTGTACCTTTTAACATTATTCATACATATATAAATATTATGCAAAATATATGTATTCTAATTTAACGTGTAAATATTGGCGGGCGATGACCTCGCATTTTTTTTCGGCATTGATTCACGCCAAATTATTATTATAAAAAAAAAAACTAGAAACAGATTCGTATTGTGTATTCCGCGCACGTGGATACGACCCTTACACCCTCTCCCAAGTTTGCAGGGTCGATACTAAGTATTTTAGCATCGCGTACAGGGTGTGTTTATTTGTACATGGTATATTTTGGCGCGATCCGTTAAATCGGCATATTAATTCAGTGTTAATATTATGCGCATAATATTTTTGTTGCGAATGCGATTTATCAGCGATTATTTTTTATATTGCAAGTTATGGATCGTTGCAAATGAATCGACGTCGATTTGTTTTATCGACGCGAATATTTTTGCGTCGATTTTTGATTCGGTCGATTTTTAAATATTGAAATTTTTGGGCCGCTCGTATTGTTCGGGCGCACCGGGCACGTAGCCCCGCCGTTGGAGACATGGGCGGGTCGATAGTTACCCTTCGTACTTCGTGCCCTACCCTACCGTAACGTTACACAGGGGTGGGCTAATGTCACTATTACGCACGGCTCCCGAAGCGTATTTCAAAAAAATAAAGAATCGCTCACTTCGCACCCCTGATCGGTCAATTATTGTCGCCTGCTAATTTTCCAGCTGAACCAGTGTCCGATCGCTCGCGATGGGGGGACGGCTGAAAGGATTAGAAATCAGGTCGCTGGATGCTGGGACGGTGGTGCCGTTAGAAAGGTCCGTTGCGGTTACGACCTAAATTGTATTACGTGGGCTAAGAACTTGATTCGATTTAGAACCGAAGGATTGCGTGATCGTATTTTCTCTCGTATACGATGCCCAGACGTTGTTATGATTGTTTCACCAGTCAATTTAACTAGATGCGTACGAGATCATTCATCTTCATATGCTCGAATTAGTAAGATGTGTAATATACACAATGTGTAAGTATGTTTTGAAGAATGCCGATCGTTTTCTATACAAAATTGAGAGATAAGATCCAAAAAAAATGCATAAAACGATATATCGTAGTTCAGCAACCCTAGGGTTAAACCCTTTAACTGCTAAACAACGATATATCGTTGTTTTTTTTTAACATGGTAGATATGTTCCCAGCCAATGCCGTATTATATAAGACCCAAAGCCAGTACAAAAAATGAGGGTTAGTTTGCGAATACTTATTAAAAATATTTCAGCCATTTCAAGTTGAGATATTGATGAAGAATTCATCAGTATCTTGACATTTTAAAAAAAATATAATATTTATTCTTTAGACTTTTTTAGTCAAATAAAAAAAAAATGAGACACAGGATTTATGTTCAAAGTGGGGTCTCCAATAGACGATGGGGTCTCCAATAGACCCATCGGGTCGGCTATGTTTGTAAAAATGTAATTTTGGATTGTTTGTAACTCATTAGCTCGATTTCCTAGTTTAGAGACAATCTTCTTTTAACGGATTCAGGATAAAGATCCTAGATTTTTTCGCTCGTTAAAGCAAAACCGTGTTATAGGAGGGTTACCTCTTGTATATATACCATCACTTTTCATCATGTTTTATATAATTAAAGCGGAAGAATACTTTTATCACACCTTTTTATTACCGCTAACTTCTAATTCGTTGTGTTTCAACTATTTTTTTTCTCACGACATGCTTTCGAGTTAATGGTTTTTAAACTTCCGCAGCATACTATTTAAAAATTGACGTACTAATCTAGCAGTTCTAATATTTCTCTGACGAATATTCTATAAAAATCGACTCATTTCTTAATAACCAATTTTACACTTTATGTGCAAAATTATTTAACGAGGTAAGATTGGATAAATAATGCAATAGAATAAAATATTTTATCGAGATATAGGGAAATATATGGATAATAAAGTATGATAGGCCGGTAAACCAGCCCGCGAGTTCATAAATATGTATAATTAGCGCATCGCTTATATAAAAATCCGTATTATTTCAAAATCGTGTAAAAAGAGAATCAGATGTTTTTTTTTTATTATTATAAAACCAGTGACATTGTTTGACACTGGGGGGAATATTAGTGTCCCCTTGCATCTTTAGAATCTTTATATGAGTAAATGGCGCTTAGAAATCTTTTTGTTATGCCATCTATTGTATACGTTTCTGTCATAAAATATATCTTCCATTTTTTCTTCCGCTTTATTATTTTTATTAAAATGTTTTTAAGCGACACATTATTTTATTGTATTAAAAAGAGAGCTTTCATAATCATAATTTTGACGATTGATTAGCGCAACGCAGTGTTGGCAACTGCATTGAAACAAACACGAATACACTCGACTCTTTTTTTACACGGTTGATGCTTCCCGCCAAAAACCGTTTATAAAACGATCCCTGAATTACCAAATAATCGTGTTTTTTTTTAAAAGGTAAACATTGTGGTATAGAAAATCGTGTAAAAAGGTGATAATAAAAACCCAAGAAATAAATTATGTAAATATTCATATATGTAATTTGTCATACATGTAATTGTATATATTAATATGTCAAACATATATTAATATTTTTGTCTGGGAATCGTGTTAGAACAATTCTTGTAAAAATGTAGTGTTTTTTTCTTTTTAGTGGAGCGTGTTATTTCAAATCGCGTAAAAAAAGAAATTTACATGAAACCAATATTTATATTTTATTTTTTGCAATAATTGTTGCTTTGAATATAATGGTCGCTGCCAGCATTCAACCCTGTGTGCTAGACTGGCGTATTTGGGCATCTGCCTTTCTCTTTCTCCCTTTGTCTGCCTCTCCCTCCCGTGTTTACTCATCCCCCCATGTACTCGGCTCCCCTCGCATAGTAAAGTTCTTCCATATACGAGCTTGTTGGGGCTTGAAGCGAATGCCCCATCGTGGAATATTAAAAAATATATATTTCATTATATTCGATGAGAGTTCCTCTCTCTCTTGATTGTGCACAGACGTTTCTTTATGTTCCGGTTAAATTCTTATGCCCTCGGATTTGCGCGCGCAAGCTGCTTGTGATGCTGTTGTTGTGTTTCAAGAAAAGGTTACGTTGTCTAACTCATCCCGAGTATTTTCGCGCCATAAATTATTATTTTAGATGCATCCTTGATTTTTTTTTTGGTCGATGCAATGGTGCAATTTGTGCACAGTGTGTCCGCCGATTGTCGATTTGCATACGCCGAACAAACCGGAATCGGCTGCGCCATTGCATCAGACAACAATAGAGATTGTTGTGATGCAATGGTGCATCGAACGGTAGTACTCGTAGTAGCAAGCTGCCGCGCAAAATAAACAGCGCGCAGCCGACTTGCATTCATTCAGCTGCAGTCGGCAATTTGTTTTTGTTTTTGTTGCTGTTGCTGCAAGGCGCGCCCAACCTCGCGCAGATATGTGCCAATTTTTTGTGTTTTTTTTTTTTGCGCGTTTTATTTTGAGCGCCGTGCGTACGATCAACGGACTGCTTTTCCTTGAGAAAGCGGCGAGTGGTCTTTCCCGCCACGTTGCACATGTCTTGTTCCGAAATGGTTGTGCAGATGGCACACAATGTGCACCTGTTCCTGAGGTGTACAAGTTCTTACGACACCATACAAAAACTACAACCTGCTATTATGGTCTCCGCCCTATACAATACGCTCGAAAAAAAATGTCTGACATTGCTGACATAATTTGCGCAAAATATGCCGAAATAATTGAAATAACATCAGATGGGCACAATACAGGTGGCCCTCTTATGACACAGTAGATACGTTAGGTAGTTTAGCAGTCAAAGGGTTAACACTTTAACCTATCTTTAGATATATTTATAATGGAAAATAGATCCCAAGCATTTTAAATCAAAACATTTATGAATTCTTCATTGTCTCGTCTTTTTTTTTTTAAAAAAAGGATTATTTTAAGAACAAAAATAGTTATCCATGATATGCTTCATAATTTGGTCGATATTTTAGATTTTTTGCGCACACGCTGATGTCTGACTGAGCCCTCGCAGCACGTGTCACTCGCACTTGGCACATCGTACCGGATGTGAGCGAGAAAAACATCGCGCCTGTGGCAACAGAAACGAATGTTGTTGTTTTTTCAGTCACCGGTGACTGACGCGGCGTGTTGCAATTTGCATACAATTTTATGACATCAAGATGAAACCGAGTGACTTGTCAAATTTTGTCTGGGTCTTTAAATCCTTACAATTTTCCTGAATCTATTTTTTTAGTTCTAGAAGAGTTTTTAGTTATTGTTCAACCTAATAATCACGTATAAAATAATCTACATATATTGTTTGTATTGTTGCAATATGTTGAAACTCGGTATACAAGTTACTGACGAAGCTTGTGGGCCATTGCTTCAAATTAATAGCTGTCAGGCACCGGTGACTGACATTGCACGATTCGTGTCAGCTGCTTGTTGTTTTTTTTTATATATAAATGAGAAATATCGTTGCATCCAACGTGTTAATTTTCCCACATTACTTCATTTTGTCTTATATAACTTTACATAATTATTCATAGCACTGTATGAAATTATAAATTTTATGTAATTAAAGCGGAAACATATTTTTATCACATTTCTTTATTACCTCTGTTTTGTAACTCGGTGTTTTTCCACCGTTTTTTAAGAAAAAAATGGACTGAAAGGTTGGCCCTCTTAACCCTTTGAGCGGTAAGACCGATATATATATATAAATAAGACACTATTCCGATAATAAACATTCAATTATTTTTCAACATGAGTTTCAGACGAAACAGAGTTTATTTAATAAGGAGTAATTGTAAGAATTTTTCAGTATAAATCCTGAATTCTTAGACCTACCTAGCAACAGAGAATTGGACTTGTCTTATTGTAATTCAAACGACATTCAAAATCGACCATCATTGAATGTGTCATCATTGAATTTTCAGGGTTAGCCCAATTCACGGTGCATTCCTTAAATT
This sequence comes from Philopotamus ludificatus, assembly GCA_022495035.1. Taxonomy (NCBI): domain Eukaryota; kingdom Metazoa; phylum Arthropoda; class Insecta; order Trichoptera; family Philopotamidae; genus Philopotamus; species Philopotamus ludificatus. The sequence goes on from JAGXCT010034758.1 coordinate 90,003, forward strand.
TTAAACCAAAATTGCCATCTGTAAGCACTTGAGATATATTTAGTTAAAAGCTTTAGTGGCCTTGCCGAAGATTTAGTCTCGATAAATAAACCAGCATACAAAGTCAGTCGTGTCCTTCAACGGTTTTAGGGTCGCAATATTATATTTATATATTTCCTGAGATATCCCTCGTCGTAGTTTCGAATATCTGAATATGTATTATTTAGTATTCAAACATTGGATCTTGACTTCTGTGAATTTCGCTATCCGATTCTATATCGGGAATTGCTGAGATGCGGATGACTGGTCGCTTCAATGAAAACAAGCACAATGTATACATCGTAAATTATTCTTAAAAACACAATCTAAATTTAGTAAAAGCAATAGCACATCCGAAAGGCGACGATATGGACACCTAAAGTGTTGTTATGACCGATTTTAATATGTTTTTTTTATTCATTTGTTCGCAATAACGCATTCGAATGTCAACTAGAATCGTTTCGTTTTTATTTGATTCGTCATTCGTGTCTCGTATCTGAGGCGCTTGACCAATATTTGATCATCAGTCTGCAGACTGGTCTTTGTTTTGAAGAATTCACCAGGTATATTGTTTGTCGAATGTATGATGGATTTTATGACTGTTTTTGGTCATGATTCCACGTTGCTCTACATTGTTTAGTGATATCCTGCGATTAATCAGCAGTTTTACGAGTCTTGATTAGCTGGAGAGCAAATGTCGCTCTTAATTTCTAAGTAATTGATCCATTCATCAGACATTGTTCTGAGTTGCGAGCACATTTCGTTGTTATTTTCTTTATTATCGTTCGAGTAACAAGTCATGCCCTTACGAACACAGATTACCACGTGAATCATGCATGATTAATGCAAATTACTCGTGTGTGTTTTTCAATCTTGCAACTGTTCAAATGTTGTACAAGATATTTGCGGCCCCGGGTATCACATGATTTGATCTAATTTTCCGCGACCACGAAATCTGCCGTATTAGCATTTCCTCGTGTGTGCGTGTGTTGCCGTTTTTTTTTTCATTATTTAATATTCATTTTGTATAATTAACAATTTAGTAGATTACGTCTGCTTAATTCGTTCTTGGAATGTAATAAATTGAATTTGATTTGATGAACAACTGGCCAGACAGAGCGTGCAACGCGAGAGAAAATGTGTTTAGATAAGCGACGTGTCCAATATTACATATTGAATGAAATAAATAAATAAGTAAACGACGAGGAGACGTGTTGGTTATGCTCGTGCGAATTGGGGCATGAAAGAATGCAAACTTCCTTGCCAATCCACCGAGAAACCCACGATGAATAGTAATTCGAAAGGTATTGCCGATTCGGTTTCAAGCGGTGACACTGTCTCCGATTGCAGCGTCAACTCGAGGTATACTTGACAATCCTATGCTCTGTTTATGTAATGCGATTCCAATTGGAGAATCGCGCTGCAAGTACTTGCAGCTAGTGTTCATTTTATTTCATTTAATTTCACATTATGACAGCACAGGGATAAAAAACCTGCAGTTTTTTTCGGTCGAAACATTTAATCGGCCGGAAACCGATTTATATGCTATGTTGGGTCTGATCAGCATAGGCCGGTAGCCTATTTAAATACATACCATTGTGAATTCTATAATGTGATTTATTAAATGTGTATGAACTTCTACTGAACTGCTTTTCGTTCCGACCATAATGGCGATTTTTTCGGTGTTCGGTTCAGTTCCAAAATATCGACGCTG